>JAOPJI010000025.1:13203121-13214559 GCA_027122695.1 Merluccius productus
CCCACCCCCACCCCCCCCCCCCCCCCCCCCCACCCCCCCCCCCCCCCCCCCCCCCCCCCCATCAGTCCCCGCCAACACAGCCTGTCATGTACCGGGGGGGGGGGGGTCCTACGCCCCTGGGAGGATGACTAGTGACTAGGATGCTAGTGCTGTTCAACCTAACTAAATGCACCGACCCCCCCAACCCCACAGGCTGACTGACTGACAGGCTGGCTAGCTGACTGACTACAAGCACAACAACACACAAAAAAGAGATGACGAAACGGTCCAGACAACTCACCGCAGCATGGCTACGTGTGCTTAGAGTACGACGGGGATCGTATGTACTCACTTGCTCAGCCAATATCTGCCGGTTTTGGATGGCATTGTTCCGCATTAGCAAGAAGGCATCGGTCAGACGCCGAGTTGCCATGGCTATAATGCTTTTTTTTTTTGGTTAATGTATATATAGATGTCTATATAGCTATACAGTTACACAATGCACGTATTAACGTGTCCTGTCGACAAGGACCGCAGCGGTACCAGCTAGCCGGAGCCGCAGCGACACGCCAACCCGCGGAGAGCAGCCGGAGTCCCGGGCGGAGAAAGTTCACCACGTCCTGGTCGCGGGGGTCGACAAACTAACGCGAGAATATATAAAACAACACGACACAAATGTCGTGTCTTGAAGTTCGCTCTTGAACGTTAAGACGCGTAACGTTATTGTGTTTTTTTTGGCGTGTGTGTGTGTGTGTGTTTTTTTCTGTAGTAGTGGTTTAGCTACGGAAGCTGGACAACGTAAACACCTGCGTAACGTAGCGTAACGTGACGTAATCCTAGCGCAGCGCAGCGCATGCGCAGCGTCTTGCTCTGCCGCGCGGCTCTGATGCGTTTGCGCCACGTACCGATCCGGAGGGTGAACAGATAACATCTACATCAATTTGTTGTTTTTTCTCGTGAGAGTCAGACTAAGGCCTAAATAGTGTAATTATATAATTAAATAGTGTAATTATATATTAGTGTAATTATATGTATGACATACATGAATAAAGAGATGTGATCGCTTAAGAGCAGATGTTAAGGTATTATATTATAAATAATGACTGCATAGTTGTATTTAACAGCAGAGATTTCTTTATTCAAACTACTGTAACAGTTAAATAGGCCGACTTAACAATTGCATTTCCTGTCTATGTAAAAGCCAATTAGACCTACCGGCCTTTTGATGAAGATGTGCACGCCTTTCACATTCCACGTGATGAAATAAAGTTATTTTTTTATTTTAATGTGAATTTAATTTAAAGTGCACTTTCACCTTATGCAACTCAACAGGTAGGCCTAGGGCCTGTAGTATAGCCTAGGCCCTATATGGCTTTCAAACAGACAATTAAATTGCGCAATTGTGCGTCAAAAACGGTGTGTGTGTGTGTGTGTGCGTGTGCGTGTGTGTGTGTGCGCGCGCGCGCGTGTGTGTGTGTGTGCATGTGTGTGTGTGTGCTGTCCCCTGTCTCTCTGCACTAACTGTGATTATGTCGCAAAAAGCTCCCGCTCCGCCCACCTGTAATCCCGTATATCCTCACGGTCGGACATTTATTCACAACACAAGGCGCACGCCGCAGACCAGACGCCTGCAAGTTGACTTTCTAGAAAAACCCTCAAGATTGACGTTTTTAGGGCGAATTTCTTCGGTGTGTTTGACCGCTGACCGCTGTGCGCGTGAGCCATACGTTGCACAAAGGTAAGTTCCTCAGCGATTATGAAGAAGTCGACTATTAACCTATTTGTGGGACACCTGCCTTAAACATTTATGAAGCAGAGTTGGTTGAATTGAGTCACTCTTGGTTTAGAGACTGTAATCCCTGCGGATGGACGGCCTTTTTTTAAAAGGTTGGATTTAGTTTTTGGGTTTAGATTGGAATGACCTGACATGGTGATGAATCAAAGTGGACCGATTAGGATGTGCTTTTAAAGTAAAGTGGCGTTTGCAGGCTCACAAGGATATCAATTGCCCATTTACCTTTGAATGCTTTCCATGGAAACGACAATATGGTGGTTAACTTCTGCATAAGTTGCCACATATTAGCCTGTTGTTTATGTTTTACAACTATGCGTCTTCAATTCATAGCCTTCTTCCATAGGAGATGTTGTTATGCCAAACCGGCTTTTCATTTGAGTGGTGTGTGTGTGTGTGTGTGTGTGTGTGTGTGTGCTACTCAAGGAATGAAAGCCAACCTGTTTATAGGTTAATTCTAACTTGGCACCATCACTTGTTTCTTTAATCTGAACATTTCACGTGTGATCCACTTGGAAATATGATGATAATGAAAATATGATATTAAATATGATATTCATTCATTTCTTAGTTTGAACCTGTAGTCGGCTGGCTACCATGGCCCAGAGTGAGGATGCGGGGAGCGTGACGCCTGTGGATTTCATCCAGTTACAGGAATATATGGAATGTAAGCATCCCTGCCTGAACAAACACACACACACACACACACACACAGTCATGATGGAAAACAAAGGCAGTGTTGTCTATCGCCTCACATTACATTATCATATTATCTTAGTTGTATAGCATATATTACAGTTGGCACGTCACGCAAAGGCAACCGATGGGTAAATATTGAGTCAATAACGGTTGACATCCTGGAGAAACACTGTTCTTCCCTCATATCGTGTTCACAGATAGTAGTTTGCGGGTGCAAGACGTGCTGAAGGAGTTTCACGGCGACCGGCAGGGCCAGCCCAAGTTCGGAGAGGTGAGTTGTTGTGGGGATATGTTCTCTGCTGGAAAGTGTTTGGCTTTGATGCGTGCGTACGAACGCTGCATAAATCAAACATAAGTATTCCACACTCCTTTCGCTTCCTCATCTCCTTCCTCGTCTGTTTTCTTATGGGTTTCCCCCTCTTCAGTATATCGACGCGGCGGGTTTCTCCCTGTTCCTCAAGACGTACCTGGAGGAGGACGACTTCCCCGATGATCTCTGCCAACGTCTGTTCAAATATTTCCAGCATTTCGAGCACGACGAGGGGGAATCAAAGAACACAGAAGGTGAATCTGAAGCTGGTCTCTCTCCCGGGCCACCTGAGGTGTGGGGGGGCCACCTGAGGTGTGGCGAGGCCACCTGAGGTGTGGCGAGGCCACCTGAGGTGTGGCGAGGCCACCGGACTCACAGGCTTTATCCTCTCATGCTCTGTGTCTGGATCCTACTTACATACAGAACTCACTTACGGTTTGAATTAAACATGAATACCGAATTAAACATGAATACCGATACCTAAATATAAAGGAATATGGACAAACCATGACAAAAGTCCTCACAAATAATAAAAGCTTACGTCCCATCTTCTTTCTTAATTCACTTAATTCTAAATATTTTTATTTTTAATTAATCAGAATTTAATTAACGTAACACTTTGTCACGTAACCTGTCTCACGTTTGCCTCTATCAATCCACAAATGGGAAATGTGCGTATGAATTGACCATTGACTCAAGAGAACAAAGACAATGGCGTATTACAGAATGATTCGCCGCAGTAGTAGGATCAAACCTGCGGGCTTAGGCCCCGAGGTCAGCGGGGGCCCATTCAACTTAATTACATTTTCACCTCACTGTTCATCAAAAACCTGAATGAACGTTCTCTGTCTGCGGATTATGCCGTCTTTCCATTGTCTTTAACGAAGATTTTCTATTGGTCAATTCGGATTTTTCTATTGGTCATATTTGTGTAATCGTTTTTTTTAAATATGTTATTATGTTTCAGCCGGGGTGTTCCTGCGTGACGTGTCCTGCTACTTCTCCATCCTGGAGGACGGGCAGCCGAGGGAGAAACTAGAATGTTAGTACAGTCCTCTCTCTATCGTCTCCCTAATAACATGTCATTACGATTGCTTTACGTAGGCCTGTAATTAAAAATGATTGCTGACTAAATGTGGTTCAACACAGGGAAAATAATGATTGGAGTTAATAGGAATCAACAAAGACTACTCTATTCCTCTTTTTACACCATCATTTCCCAGAAAGAGCATTTCACAAAATTGTGGTTGCATCAACAATGCCATTTTGTTTCCCACAGTTACATTCAGACTTTATGACAAGGATGGTAACGGACTTCTGGATAGCTCTGTGAGTAATTCATAATCTGTCGTTTTTTAATGTTCTCCGTGGATAAAAATGATATTACATTTAATAATAGTTTGGTGTCTAAAACTGTTGGGCTGTGTATATAGCTTTTGTTTCCGAGTCACGATCTGGAATGTTCTGCATATGCAAGCACAAAGTGCTTATATTTAATCTCTTTGTTGTTTTTTCTTATTAGGAAGTGGATCGCATAATCACCCAAATGATGCGAGCTGCAGACTATCTGGGTTGGGATGTGACTGAACTCAGACCAGTAGGAACTTAACATTTCAACACTATTTTAATAGTGGCAACGGCGAGAGACTGTCGTCGTTTTAACTCTTAAATTGGACATTTCCTTTAAAATGTTGAATTATAAGAATGTAAAAGTATTTTCATGGAGCTCTCGGCAATGAAATAATAATGTTTCGGTATCTCTTAATGTTTGTTCAGGTGCTAAAGGATCTGATGGGAGCGATCGACGTGGACGGCAGTGGAACGGTCAACCTGGAGGAGTGGATTAAAGGAGGCATGAACAACGTGCCGTTACTGGTGCTGCTGGGCCTCAAGGTACCGGCACAACGCGGCATCGGCAACATCGTTTCATATCAACTATCAACACTTTGTGTTGTGTTATAACTTATGGGCATTGGTATTCTAACAACCTACTAGTTATCTGTCATACATACATTAATGTTATTGGTATTCTAAAAGGCCTGTTTGTCATGTACTCATATAACTAATTGGAATATACTCTTTCAGTTTTCTTTGGCACGTTTCAAATGGTTTGAGTCCATTGTGTGCAGATGACAGAGAGGGATGGACAGCATAGCTGGAGGATGAAGCATTTTAACAAGCCGACCTACTGCTACGTATGCCAGAGCATGCTGCTTGGCCTGGGGAAGCAAGGACTCTGCTGCACCTGTAAGATCTCCTCACAGCCGCTAGGGGGCAGCCGTGCATCTCACAGTCTTCCTGCATGGAGCTAATGTTCTGATGTTGTGCATTACCTGCAGAAGCATGAATCCATACACAACCACACCTAGAGTGTTGTTTATATGCATGTAGACGCTAGTGAACACTAATATGGTGAGTTAACATTAATATGGTGTTATTGTATGACCCCCCCCCCCACAGGCTGCAAGTACACAGTCCACAGTCAGTGTGCCAACACGACCCCTGAACCATGCCCTCCAACCTTCGTCAGGACTAAGAAGGAGCTTGGTGTAAGAAGGACAGTTAATTTACATTGGTTGTTATCGGTACCCAGTATTTACTTTTACCAAAGCATTTTTTCTATTATAGAATATTTGTACATTTGTAAAATAGTCCATGAAGATTAGATTTGGGTAAATGTCCTCACTTAACAACTAAACACCCACAGCAAAACATTACATAAATGAGCAATGGGGCATTAGTCAAACTGTGTCGTGCATTAGTGTTTATTTAACATGCAGATTAAAACCCTTACCTAACCCTGTCCACTTAGGTAAGCTTTTTACATCTAACTCAGGAGGAAATACATGTACTACATGAGAACAGTAGTTTAAAATGTTCTAAATTAATGGGTGCTTTTAAGGAATAATCTTTAGTGCGGTTCTGGCTTTTGTCTAAATGGTTTTGGGAACCAGCAAAGTGGATAAGTGATTCTGAACACAGCGCTATGCTGTGGGTAAATCAAACCTCTGGGTCGATTTAACTCTTTAGGTTGCATCAAGAGACATTGTTATTTAGAAATAATGCAATTTACCATATATTTAGTTGTAAGTCTAAAATCTGTCACTGACTTTAATCCAGTCCATCCAACCGTTTTTTATAAACAACCAACTTTTATGAGGAACTTCCTAAATCAACATAAAAAGAATGTGAAAGGTTCAAATATATTTATATCATAATTATACAATTCTATAAGACTAAAAGCATGAAATCATAGCTACATAGCTAAAGCAGTTGTTTTCTGTGTGTCTCAGGTGCCAGCTCATGACTGGATCAGTGCGGATTGTAACTCCAGCAAGTGTAAGGTGTGCCACAAGAAAATCAAGAATTTAGCCGGGAGCCGTTGCGTCTGGTGCCAAGAGATGGTAAGGACATAGTGAACTGGAAATGTTATTAACAGATCTTGTTCATTTCTTTATAATATGCACAGCCTATGTAAAATGTTTTTTTTCTACTCATTCTAATCTCTCTTGAAGCGTCACGACGACTGTTTGATGTCTTGCTCATTATCGTGTGAATGTGGACCGCTGAAAGATCACATTCTGCCCCCATGGGCCATATATGCTCTCTCCAGGGTAAGACCAATAAAGTACCTTCCTTCATTTAACTTCTATCAGACGTCTAAACTTATCGCATTCATAGTAGCATCAGGCCTTGTTCGGTTACTCTGTGTTGTCCCACAAGGGAAATTCATTAGCGATAGCACTCTCAGTCCAAACCATTTCCTCTCTAGGCAACAGATTATTTTCCAAATGCGGTGCCTCGATACCGTGCGTTAATGTCTTTGTGTTTCTGTATCGCTCATCCAGGACGACAGCGGCCCTAACTCCTTGGAAGACACTAGTCTGTTCAACGTGACCCCCGACGGACACATCCTGCAGGTTTGTGGGGGGGGGGGCCGTGGGACTTTCTCTCTCTTTTACGTCTTTTACTGCTCTGAGACGTTGAGGTGGTGCAAGTGTAGAATATA
Source organism: Merluccius productus (assembly GCA_027122695.1). Lineage (NCBI taxonomy): Eukaryota > Metazoa > Chordata > Actinopteri > Gadiformes > Merlucciidae > Merluccius > Merluccius productus. The sequence goes on from JAOPJI010000025.1 coordinate 13,209,911, forward strand.
TTTAAATCCAGCATATACGCCTCGTCGTACCTCTCCAGTAAATACTAGTATCCCGCGAGACCGTCTTCTTAGCAGATCAGAGGGACTTATCGGCGATTACGCAATAATGCACAACAAGACGACCTCGACTCCCCCATGTCATTCACCATCCGTCTAAACATAGGTGGTGGTGGTCTTGTGTGTTTTCGCTAGATTGTTCCGGTCCCAGACATCCACCCTCTGCTTGTGTTCGTAAACCCCAAGAGTGGTGGGAAGCAGGGGGAGAGGTAGGATATAGCCTTTCCATTTCTGGAGCTCCCTATTTAAAATGTGCCCCCCCCATGCCATGTTAGGGCTTCCCAGTTCGTATAGACGACCGTATTGTTTTGTGTTTTGCAGAGTGCTGAGGAAATTCCAGTTCCTTCTGAACCCTCGTCAGATCTACAACCTGTGTAACGGCGGTCCTGCACCTGGGTATCGTGATTCTCGATGATATTTGTTGAAATATGTTATTCGTATATAAATCATATTTGTGCGGTTACGTTTAGTTTTATGTTCATTTTTTATTTTGTCCGTTCTTTTTTTGTAGACTACATTTCTTTCGCAATCTGCATGACTACAGAATCTTAGTGTGCGGCGGCGATGGTACTGTTGGCTGGATTCTGGACGCTATAGGTACTCTTGTGTGTGTGTGTGTGTGTGTGTGTGTGTGTGTGTGTGTGTGCGTCTGCCCGCTACTGTAATAAACACATTGTGTATGGCGCATGTTACACACACAGGCCCTCCTTCTGTTTTATTTACCCCTAGTATCTCCCCCCGCTGTAACCGTATCATTTCTACCAGGGGATCGTTTAAATCATCATAACTCATTTATTTCTTTATAGCGGGCGTCTATAAAAAGATAGAAGTGCCTGATTACAAAGCCATACGGTGAATCTCTCGTTATTTACCGTTTGTGATTTCAGACAAAGCGGAGCTCCCTGTGCGTCCCCCGATCGCCGTCCTCCCCCTCGGCACCGGGAACGACCTGGCCCGCTGCCTCCGATGGGGGGGAGGTATGGAGGCCGCCTTAACCACAACCTTAACCACGCACATTAACACAGCGCTGTTTATCTCAAAAAGCAGCGGTGCATTTCATTCCCGTTATATTTGACACATCCGTTTCTCTGTGGTCCGTGTAGTGCAAAATATGTATCACACACACACAATACAATCGGCCACTCGCAGTCACAATCTCAAGACTCGCCTACGGAGCGGCGTGGATTCTGCTTCCAGCGCCGTGAGTTTTTGTATCAATTCGGGGCAATGGAGTTTGTATTGATTCGACAATTCGAAACAATCGGTGTGGCGTGTAACCTTCGCTTATAACCGGGCCAACAAACTGAACTGCTAAACAACACGAAGGTTACCGGCCCATTGCTTACATGTGATGAAATCTTGTTCCAGGGTACGACGGGTCTGATCTGCGCGACATCCTGAAGGAAGTGGAAGGCAGCGTGACGGTGCCTATGGACCGCTGGAACTTCCAGGTCATCCCGGACGATCCCCAGGAAGTAGGAGACCCCGTGCCGTACCAGATCATCAACAACTACTTCTCCGTCGGCGTGGTGCGTTTCAAAATCAACCGATTTAGTTGAGTTGTTGAGCTCAAATGTAGCACTAAATGATATTGACGATAAATATTATCGATATTGTTTCAAATATTGAACATATCCCCGATACTTTAATGTGCCCCCTTGCAAGGACGCCTCCATTGCTCACCGCTTCCACTCGATGAGAGAGAAGCATCCACACAAGTTCAGCAGCAGGTGAGGTGAAAGCCGTCACGCGTTCATCGCAGGTCACCGTGATCCCATCGGAAACCGCCGAATAAGTTTTGGAGTTTCACGCAGTTTCATGTCTTTGTTGTCCCCAAAGGATGAAGAACAAACTGTGGTATTTTGAGTTTGCCACGACCGAGACAATATCTGCATCTTGCAAGAATCTGAAGGAGTGTCTCACCATCGAGGTAAGCGACGCAGACTCAAGCGACCATCGATGATCTATGTTTTCTTCATATTCATCACTTTCCTTGGGTTTCACGTCGTCATGCTGATCTTTATGTTTCTCTCTCCCTCTCCCCCTCCCTCCCTCCCTCCCTCCCTCTACCAGTGCTGCGGTGTGCCAATAGACCTCACTACCTTGTCTCTGGAGGGCATAGCGGTCCTCAACATACCCAGCATGCACGGCGGCTCCAACCTCTGGGGCGAGTCGAAGAAAGCGGACCGGGCCAGCGCCGCGGCGCTGGCCCGGTCCGCGGAGTTCATCACTGACCGGGAGCTGCTTAAAACACGCTCTCAAGGTTTGGCCTCTTCCCTAAACACGACCCGCCTTTACCTGCGGCCGATTCACATCCAAACGTTCCCGTGAGCGCGTGTCTTCCCTCTCGAATGTTTCATGTTTTAATTCTCCCTGAAGATATGAGCGATAAGCGCTTGGAGGTGGTGGGTCTCGAGGGAGCCATGGAGATGGGTCAGATCTACACCGGGCTGAAGAGCGCCGGGCTGAGACTGGCGCAGACCCCTCAGATCACCATCAGGTTTCGTACCCCAGACTACTGAAAACTCACGTATATACGCAGTCGTGGTGTTGGATGAACGGTCCGGTTTCTAACTGGTTTCCCTTTTCTTCTCATCGCTAGGACACTCAAACCCCTTCCCATGCAGATCGATGGGGAGCCCTGGATGCAACCTCCCAGTACTGTATGTATTATTATAATAATTATAATTATTATTATTATTACTCAACCATTGGGTTACGATTAATTTACTGCCTTAGGCTGAGCTCTTTTTGCAGGATAGCACACATTTAACAGACCCAGTAGCTATTGGCTTAATATTTTTATCTAGTATTGTAGTGTAGGCCTAATTAAGGTCTAATTGACCTTACCAGGTACTATGTGGACTATGCACTGACATACCTCAACACCATCTACATAATTATGAATTCAATTACCTGTTTTAATCGGTAATATTATGAATGCAATATTAATACGATATTAGGTCTTGAGTTAATGCCTTTTTTTGAATGTATTTATCTATCATAGATTCACATTACTCACAAGAATCAAGCTAACATGCTCATGGCTGCACCGTCCAAACCATGCGGCTTCTTCCACATGAAGTAGAGACTCCCGGCTGGGACTGCGAATGTAAATCTTCCTGCTGTCATTCAACACACAAAGTATAAATCACCATAGAATAATATATATGGGGTGATAGGCTTAATATTTTAAATATTTATATTTCAGCTTTGCTTGCACCACAACTCTACATTTTTTTTTGTCAACTGCGCAGTTTAAATGTGTTTCCTTTTGCATGTTCTTAATAATGAATGCTTATTATGATTATTATTTATATTAATATTATTATACCCCCTCAATGTTTGTGAAGGAGAAGATGCATTAAATACATTTTAATTTAACTCACACGGCATCTATAGTATTTCCTGTTTTATATACAGCAGGAATCTACGTTAATATATAATATATATATTATAATATGTTAATTACTTTACAGCAATATTGCTATGCGTCATCTATAATCTATATCGTTGTTGTTTTTGTTGTTGTTGTTGTGGCTTTGCTGTGCTAAATTTAGATATGTTTATTGAATGTCTTTGTTTCTTTTCTTAGTTTTCGTTAGTCACATCCGTCCTATTGAGCCTGTATTTTAACACTCGCATCTGTTTTAGTGCTAAAGGACGTGAGTGTTTCATGTGGCTGTTTTAACTGTTTCCTTCAGAGGTGTCGAGACTCCGTGTAAGATGAACTTTGTTATTCTGAATGTCGTAAAGTGTTGTAATGTAATGTGCGCTTAATAACCAACTGACCAGATTGAGATTGGTACAGAGCTGTATTGTTGCCAATGTTGTTTCCTTGATTCATAGGCCTAACGTCATTGATCTATTTATTATACATTTTATTTAGTAGCCAATGCACAATTAATCAAAACAATATATCTTCTGTGACCTTACTGTATTTGTTTTTGTTTTTCACTTTTGTGCTCTGGATCTGCGATTCTTTTTTCTTTTTTTTGGTTATTCCTATGCGAGTGTGTGTGTGTGTGTGTGTGTGTGTGTGTGTTTAGTGGAAGTGTATTTAACCAAGTCTCTTTTGATCATTTCTGTCTCTGCTGTGTGTCAGAAGGTGTGTGGCCTCCGGTTTAACCTCCTGCTTTTTTTTTCCATAGACACCTACACACACACACACACACACACACATGCATGTGTCGTGTGTCCCTGCTTGTGAATATATAAGTGTATGGTCAGCAGCTGGGGGCTGGCCACGGTTGTAAGTGACCAGGGAAATGTAAACAAAGCTTATAGTTACAGATCATTCTTTCCTGGGCAGCAGAGGCTAAGCCTGGCTCATGGGGGAAAGCTCCAGAAATCAACAGCGGTATACTTTACTGCGGGCCGCGCCATGTGCCCATCTCGAGGACATAGCCGGCACGCATTGGCAGCCATCCTCTTGGCCATGGGGACAGACTTGAGGTTACTTTACCTGACACTTACCAGATCTTAAAAAAGTAATCAGAGCGCAAAGGTCTCGTGGGGAGGTGGGGGCTGCGGTTGTGGGTGTGGGTGGGAGAGGGGGTGGGGGGGGGGGGGGGGGGGGGGGGGGCGTGTGG
>JAOPJI010000025.1:13260599-13275257 GCA_027122695.1 Merluccius productus
AGTGTTGTATTTATTGTGATTAAATGGAACATGAAGCATTAACCTTACATTTTTTAACTGTTGTTATGAATAAGTAAGAGCAATGATTGAGGAGTAATACAAGGATTCTTTTTAGAAGTCAATTAATACACTATAAATCATTTTGTGTTTCTATTGTATTTCTTCTTATCATAAACCTACATGTGTAGTGCACAAATCTTGGTGATAGCCCAGCTGGCGGTGTATATATATATGAAAGGTTTATTGGATGTTGGGAAAGGGGTCATGGTGGATTTCTATCAGCTATTGCCAGGCACATTGGAGCATCCGAAGCATGGTTCAGATTAAATGTTAGGGTTAGTTATTCAAATTTATGTTTTAATTACCCTTGTTTTGCTACTTCCCTTTATCAGTATTTATCTGTATCAGTGGCTGCCATGAATGAAAGAGTTCTTATTGGCAATAGGGAAACTGGAATAAAATATTCCCATTATCCTCGATTCCACTGCTTGAGGATGGATAATACATTAATTAATTAATCAAGTAATTCATTAAGACTTGTAACAAAGGTATTGTCAGCTATTGTTCAGGAAGTAATTGGTAAGGATTATGACAATTTTCCAAACGGCCTATCGAAAGAAAATTAACAATTGTATAATGATAAAGCATGTGATGGGTTGTATATTTATTTATTGGCACTATTAAACATTTTAATACAATATGATTCATATGTTTTAATAAATTAATACAGTATAGCAATGAAAATAACATGTAGATATACTTTCAATTCTTAACACTGTTCCTCCTATTTCATTATGTATTACATAAAAAGGTGATACAAGTTAAAATTGAGTTATAGTATTAAGTATATATCATCCTCAGGTGACAAATGTGTAAAGCAGTCGGGCAAAACAACCTTTAGCCCTAATCCACCAAACAACATCAACCATAAAGATACGTATGGCTGCTGTGATAAAACCTTCATGTATGGTAGTAGAGATTCCAACTATGCAATCCGCTGACCTATGACATTCAGTTTTAAAGCATTCGAGAAATGTAGTTTCAGAGACAATTTAAACGCGAATTCAACACATCCTGCGCCTCGCGCCGAGACGTCAAACCTTGGAGTCGCGTTCGTCGAGAGGAACCTTTTTCACCTCACTGTAAAAGTCAGAGGGCACATCGAAGAAGAGCTCGTCGTCAAAGCAGTCGGCGTCCGGCGGAGAAGCCAGGAAGGGCAACTTGAGGACGACGCCGGTCAGCACGCCACCCACGGCGGCCGCTCCGATGGTGGAAAAGATGGCCGCCACCTGGTACAGGGCCTGCTCCTGGGCGCTGCGTCCCAGACCGGGCTTCAGCCCGGGGATGAGCTGCTGCAGCTCCAGGAGTCTGGGATCCCCCAGGGGAGGAGAGCGGTGGGCGAATATCTCGTACATGCTCGGCCCGTACTGCTCCTCGGTCGCCAGCAAGATGGCGCAGATGCCGGCCGTGCACGAGATGAGGCCCGTGAGCCCGTGGAGGTTGTGAATGCCGCACTGGTCCTGGATCCGGAGGTGCTTGGCCAGGAACGGCGTGAGGTACCTGTACCCCAGGTAGCAGGCGGTGCAGCCCAGGATCCCCAGGCCGTACGCCGCCGCCGGGGAGATCATCATGTCCACGGAGGCGCCCACGGTCACGCCGCCGGCCAGGGTCACGTTCTGGATGTCGGCCATGGTGATCTTGCCGTTCTTGTTGAACACGGCCGACAGGGCGAAGGCGGTCATGGTGGACGAGCTGAGCCCGATGAACGTGTGGAGCACGGCCCTGTGCTGGTCGTCGCCCTTCAGGGTCAGGGCGGAGTTGAACGACGGCCAGAACACCCAGAGGAAGAGCGTCCCCAGCACCGAGAGGATGTCCGAGTGGTAGCTGGTGATCTCCTTCACGTGTCCGTTCTTCAGGTTGGGCCGGTACAGCGCAAACGTCACGCCGAGGCCAAAGTAGCAGGCGAACAGGTGAATGAGAATGGAGCCGCCGGCGTCGTTGATCCTCAGGTACTTCAGCACGGCCCACTCGGTCACCGAGAAGACGGGGACCTCCAGGAAGGCCATCACCAGGAGCTGCACGGGACTGGTCTTGCCGAGCACCGCGCCGAACGAGATGAGGATGACGGCGCACGCGAACTCCGCGTTGATGAGGTTGATCACGCCGAGGTGGATCTTGCCGTCGTCGTGGTAGAACTGGAAGTAGCCCTGCACCAGGATGGCCCACTGGATGGTGAAGGTGGCGGTGAGGAAGTTGAAGACCATGCCGCCGAAGCCGTAGAAGCGGAGGAACGCCAGCAGACAGCCGAAGCCGATGAAGATCATCACCTGGACGTCGGCGAAGAAGGGATAGTCGCGGTAAAGCGTGTTGTCCATCGGCTTGGTGGCGTTGTTCTGCATTTTGGCGTTGGCGTTGTCATCGTACGTGACGAAGACCGAGTAGAGCACCAGGAGGAGGACCTCCAGCATCAACACCAGCACTGGCAGGCGCAGTCTCAGGCTGGTAGACGGGTTCATGTTGATGCTCGGTGAACATTTGCGAACCCCTTGTGGCGCGAGGCCGCTTTTATACCGCAATTCACCTTTTAGATAAGAAGCTTTAACCTCTGGGTAAAGATCACAGGGGCGACCTCGCAGGCTTTAAACCAGCGCTGATAAAGCTGATGGAAAACAATATATTTCCTGGAGTACTAATATTCTATATATATGAATATGAATATGAATATATCCATATTAATATGAATACAAAAAATGTTTGTATTAAGAAAGCAGCATATTTCACTCATTTGAAAATAAAGGAAATTAGAAAATGGAAAACAAAACACTTATTTATCTTTTACCCCGTAGTACTTTATGATTTGATGGCATTGTTTTATTATTGTTTTATTATTTTGTTAGAACTATTTTTAGGTTTTTAATCAGATGTTATTTTTTTATTAACTGTACGTACACTGTAAATAAAATACTATACAAATAAAGTTTATTATATTGTTAAAGTATTATTAGCCATGGGTCACCGTCAACAAAATATTCTTTCACTTAATGAAACCATTATTATAGCAGCAGAGTGTAACTAATTTATTCAGGCTTGTTCAAAGAGTGTCTTGGAAAATGAACACGAATACGTCAATCGACTCGTGGGAATGATACCGCTATCAGTTTTTCTCAATAACCCTTTTTAGAAACTTAACTTTTATGAGGTGCTGTTCATTACTCAGCTAATAACGTGACAAAACAGCAATAAAACATATGATTTACCTGCAGTAGGACTCTGTTATCTTGTTGCCCATTATAGATATTAGAGATTATATTATATATAGATTATATACAGCAGTTTACATCCTGTGCAATGGACAGCTTTGGCGTTCTTACATATGATGAACATCACATGGCTTCTCTTTAGCTCAACATGCTGCAGCACACCTGCACCTTATCAGAGACTATTGACCTCCAATAAATAGAGCGCCTAACCATTAAGGTCACTTTAGTTTTTACTGCCTGATACCCTATACTCAATTAATTATAAATGTACTGTTTTGCAATTGTGGTAGCATTAATAACTAGGTTAATAACTATTTAGGACTGCAAAGGCAGACTGGAGATGCTTCTGAAGAAAGACTCTTAAAAAAAAAATATATAATCATATTGTAAACGCCTGACCCCATGGTCTTGTCTTTATGTAATAAGGCATCAGGCGACATGCATTACCGTGTGCATTATCTTTATTTTAAACTTATAATGCCATCCCATCAAAGCCCCCCCGTGTCATTATTCAGAGTATAGGGTTGGCTATAGATACTGATATCTGCATTTGATCAATACCTGAGGTATTGATCAAGGTATTGTCTTGGGACAGGGTTGGGGTTAGTGCTGTCAAAAAACATCCCAGGTCTTCACACCATATTGACATTTGTGTCAATCCACCTTACCTTAACCCTAACCCTTAACCCCAACCCCTAACCCCTAACCCTAACACTAACGCCTCCCCCTTGGGACTCTCATTAAGATACCCTAACTAACCCCTAACCCTAATACTAACCCTAACACTAACCCCTAACCTAACCCCAACCCCTAACCCCCAAACCTAACCCTAATCCCCAACCCTAACACTAACCCCAACCCTAACCTAACCCTAACCCATCCCTAACCTTAACCACTCCGACCCCACATCTCATTGCAACCACTCCTCATCCCATGCCTCATCCTAACCACCAGCCCTAAAATGGGCGATGGAAGAGGTTATGGTCTCTGTTTGGGTCCCCGCCTTGCGTCCTGCCCCGGCCCTTGCGGAGTCCGACAGCCCCTGGCGTGCTCTCGGTCTAGGGGGTTGGGCGGGTCATGGTCTAACCCGCCCCCCCGCCAAGCCCCAGCCCACCGACACACACATGCACACACCAGGTGGGCCGGCCGGGGCTTGAAGTCCCATCACCCGAGGCCAAGGACCGACAGCAAGGCTTGGGGTCGGGCCCTGCGGGGGCCGGAGGGATGTTTGGGTGGGGGACCTACTCAACTCCGTTTGAGCCTCGGTGGGTGGCTGTGGGGCCGCCCTGGCTCTCACCGGGTGCGCTGCGGACCTGGGGTCCGTCAGTACTACTGACCCGCCCTCAGTGCACGAGGGTAGAGAATGGAACCTGGAGCCAAATACAGTAGTACTAACTCGCCCTCGTTGTGTGCCGGGGGGCTGAGAATGGACCCCGGACCCCTGGGTACCGGCGGTGTGCCTGGCGTGGGCCCATGGGCGGCCCTTCAGCCGCCAAAATTTTAAGCGTAGAAAGGATCCCTCTCTGGGGCCCGGGAAAATGGGGAGAGGGAGGGGGTTGGTGTTGCCCGTGCACCAAGGGTTCTTTAACCCGCATGAATAAAAAACCACAAAAACCTAACCATAACCCTAACCCCAACCATAACCCTAACCATAACCCTAACCATAACCCTAACCCTAACCCTAACCATAACCCTAACCATAACCATAACCCATAACCCTAACCCTTCCCCTAACCCTAGCCCTAACCCTAACCCTAACCCTAACCATAACCATAACATAACCCTAACCATAACCATAACCCTCTGCTGATGGACAGGCCTTACTACCAAGTCCCAACCAGACGCTGTCTCGCGCATGGGCGCTCTTGCCTTGACGCGCCCGCCGAGGAGAAGCCGAAGAAGAGCCGACTGGGAAGGGAAGGCGACCGACTCCCAGAATGCATTGCAGTGCCAACGTAGGCAAACGGCAACATGGCCACCGGTGTTTAGCATCAGCCAGCCAGCAGCGTTCATAGCCGAGTTGTACCGTGTTAGCTGCCGGTCGGAGCGGGTCGCCATCCGGTACTTCCCGAGCCATTTGGAGAGCGGACATTGTGTTTTATCGGAGTGTTTAAAAAACCCCAAACCCAGACCGGAGTCACCGTTCAGCGACAGGTGAGGAGTGAGGACGTCAGTTAGCGTTAGCAGTCATCACCGATACACCATCGGTCCTAATTCATTTTAGGCACGGTGCTAATCGATATCTGGCTCGGGACGTGGCATCATGCGAGCCTCGGCCAATGTCATAACAATAACCACCTGGACATTTATAGGTTTAGTCTTAATGTTAATGTTTCGCCATGTCGTGGCTAAAGCTGGCGTTTGCTGTCTGTAAACGTTGGCTCTTTTCAGCTGGTCATATTTTGATTGGTGAAAACCAAACCTGCCACTAAAGGCAAATATACCTTTTATTTTCTCATGTACATTGTACACCTGTGTGTATTTGGTTTCTCCCAGATCAAAGTCCGACATGTTGAAGAGATTCAAGATCATGTCACTCTCTTTGTTTTTTTATTTTCTTCATCTTGCTAGTCCAGATTTCCCTGTTAGCCACATTGGTGATATTTCAGATGAGCTTCCTGGTCGTTTGGATATTGTGATTGTAGTACCACACAAAGCTGCTATTACTTTGTACACATGTTGTGTATTATGTTAGGCTACTTCTCACAGGCCTTGTACCTTCTCTGTTAGTGTGGCAACATGGCAAGTCCAAGGACCAGGAGAGTGCTGAAGGAAGTACGGACCGAAAATGAAAACAATGTAAGTACCAGAAGTGAAAAGCTGTTTTTCTTGATTCAAGCAATTGTGAAACTATTAAAGGTGCAGTGTGTAGGATTTAATGGCAGAAGTGGAATCAAATAATGTTCATAAGTATGTTATAATTAGTGTATAATCCCATGAATATAAGAATCGATGTGTTTTCATTGCCTCAGAATGAGCCCTTTATATCTACATAGGGAGCGGGTCCTCTTCCACGGAGACCGCCATGTTTCTACAGTAGCCCAGAATGGACAAACGGCTCTAGAGAGTAACGTTGGCAATAAAACGCTACCACAATGCGAAACAATTAACAATCATAATCACTATCTTACTTGTAAGCTATGACCTATAGTTTTATAGACTAAATAACTAAATATAATGTATAAATCTATCAAGGAACCTCATCGCTTGACACTTGGCTACTCAAAGCTATCATAGAGGATGACATCATTTTGGAAGTAGCTACTGGCACCTTAGGCCACAGGTCGTTGGGGGGGTGAGGAGTGAGGGGTGAGGGGTGAGGGATGGGGGGGGTTATTCAGTTGGTTGCAATCTGTCTCACTGCTAGATGCCACTAAATCCTACTCACTGCACCTTTAAATCAAAATATTCTATCATCAAATCCCTCATCCCCTTTTTTCTTTATAGATCACTGTACCTTCTATATTCATCTAAAAAACTATAAATCCCAAATATTGTATTTAATTAATTCATTTGTAATTAATTCATTGAATGTATAAACCAAATGTGTCACTATAACCATATAATGTTTTTACAGCTTTGCTTCGAGTGTGGTGCTTTTAACCCCCAGTGGGTTAGTGTTACGTATGGCATATGGATTTGTCTCGAGTGCTCTGGGAAGCACCGGGGCTTGGGCGTACATCTCAGGTACGTCTCAAAGGCAAATGACGTATCGCATGTAACAAATTCATTTACCAAACATTGCTGTATTATGACATCTTTAAATAAGATTACAATGTTTATTAGCTAAGTTATATGAAATGTGATAACTTTATTGTAAAAAATTACGTTTCAAGTGCCCCGTCAACTTATTTGTAGGAGTTTATTAAAATGGTTTGAATAAGAGCGCAGGAAAGATACAAGAAATCAGTGCAGCAGCAATGATCTGGCTGAATTTTCTTTTTTCCTAAAGTCAAAAGTATCAACTAGCTTTTAAAAACAGTTGGGTATTGCATTATGGTTTATCATCAAGTATAATAACTTTGAATGAATTTTCTGCATTCTTTTGACAGTTGACCTAACAGTTACTATTTCATCTAGTATAATGAGAGTACATTTGTAATGGCTACAGGGAACGTGAAATGTATTTCTTAATAATTCCTTTATATAACGTGCCATCCCTCTATAGCTTTGTGCGCTCGGTCACCATGGACAAGTGGAAGGATGTTGAGCTTGAAAAAATGAAGGCCGGCGGGAACGGAAAGTTCCGCCTGTTTCTTGAGCTCCAGGATGATTACGATCCCACTTGGAGTTTGCAGGAGAAATACAACAGCAAGGCTGCGGCCCTATTCAGAGACAAGGTAGCTCATTTGCTAGCCCTGCCAGAAAAGTTTTACGTTACACACTATGAACTAATCATAGCAATTAGACTAAATGTGCCCTGTGTCGTATGTCTATAACAGGTTATTACATTAGCAGACGGAAAGGAATGGTCCATCGAGACTTCCTCTGCCAAAAACTGGACATCTCCTCAACCTAAGACTGGCTTGTCAACTTCTAGTCGGTAAACCTGAATTAAGTCCTGTTTGGTGTGTTCTAGCATTTCTTTGGTGGAATTGCCAATACAGTGAACTCATTGACTGACTCATATTTTATTTGTCTTGTATAGCTCGGCAGCATCTGGGCAAAACCCTTCAAAGCCTGGCGACAAGGCGTTTGAAGATTGGTTGAGTGATGATGTGAACTCCTATCAAAGGTAATAATAATTACATACCAACCTTCCTCACATCTATTCTGTATGTATTATCAACCAGTAGTGTCTAGGTCAGATAAGATGGGCTTTAATGTTTTCCCATGCATCACACTTCTAGCGGAGGAGGCTATAGTGGAAATCAAGAGAACCGATACGTCGGCTTTGGCAACACGGTGACCCCAGAAAAGAAGGAAGACGACTTCCTGAACAACGCCATGACGTCTATATATTCAGTACGTCACAGCATTTTAACACTGCAGTCAGGTGAGTCATTGTTTGAGTGCTTCTCTAAAATGGCCTCTTTTTCTACACAAGGGTTGGAGCAGCTTTGCTGTCGGAGCCAGCAAGTTTGCCTCTGTTGCTAAAGATAATGTAAGTATATCCATCGTATAAATATTATCATGCAGCGCCTAATAATGTTTTGAAAGGGTAAAACAACTTAAGATGTATCACATTTTAGATGAGACAAGTTCTAAACACATCTGATTTTAAATTCAATTTAAAGTGTACTTTTGCTTTCTGTCTTGCACTCGATACAGACGGCAAAACTGGCAAACCAAGCAACTCTAAAGGTAGGAACATTATATGCAATCGCATAAAATGTACAAAATTCAAAATGCAATTAAATCCTTGCCATAAATCACGACGATAATCATAAATACAAAAAGAAAACACGATTCTTTCAAGTTGGTAGACCTTCTCATTTTATTTCCTATTAGTATTTTTAAATACTAATTTCTTTATACACATATTTAAACGTTTGCGTTTTTAAATATGCATGAGTGACTCGTTCTGGCTGTGAACAGCTCTCCTTCTTTAACCTTCCTCTGCCTCCTCTGGATGTAGTTAAAGGGCTATAAAGCGCCCCCAGAACCGGTAAAACATACCAGCAGCATGGCCCTTTCACTATAACGCTAACATTTGCCACTCATGCTTTTTTTTTGTTTCATTTGGGGATTTTGATTTTGTGCCAATCGTGGCTTGTGATTTTGAATGCAACTATTGCATTTGACATTCATCACATGTATATGTAACTTTGATTATGTCACCACATCCCCGATTCTGCTTTCTATCTCATTTACTCATTTGATGGATGATCTCTCGGGCAATGGGTCGCTAGCTAGAAGTAAAATGGTAAAATAACTTGAGAGATGATGTTGGAATCATCTAGACTAAAATAAATGATATTTTATGGCGTCCTGTTGCCAGAGGAATATCCATTCATGCATGGCGACTCCATGTTCAGCTGACATTGTTTCAGAGGTGTAATGGTGTGTGTGGGGAATTTAACAGCAATCAGCTCTGTGGGTAAACTCACTCTTTTAATCTATTTAAACTAGGGCTGGGCGGTTATGGAGATTATCACGATATGTTTATGAATTTAAAATAAACTAACTGAGGGTCATTGAAGTATATGGAAATGTCGAGTACGGTATCAGACTAAAACACATTTTTCTCTCTGACATTTCAAACCTCATATTTGATCATATATCATATATCATATCTTCATTTCATGACAATACAATACCATTCAAAGTCGATAAACGATGACATTGAATTATTGCCCAGCCCTAATTTGAACCCAAATAAAAATTGATTATTCATAAAACGGATTAACATTAATTTGGACACATTTGGTAAGATCAGACTCATAAGAAATTGAAGTCCCATGGGATTGGTCAAGGCAGTGAGATCAATCACTGCACCGATACACCTTTGCTCCTTCAGCACTACATGGAATGATTACTCACACGTAATGCAATCGCCACTCAGTGGCTTCGTGTTCCTTTTGCATTACGACTGTTGGATGTCTCTTATTTCATTAAAGTGAATTCTTCCTTCCCACTTCCAACCAGGCCACAGAGTTAGGACATACAATAAATGAGAATGTTATCAAACCTACCCAGGAAAAGGTAACATTGATGTTTGAAGTTGTTGACTTGGTGGCGGGCTGTAGTGCTACAGACAGTAAACGGCTTCAGATGTGAATGTGCGTTTTCAACACGATGCGTGTGGGAGGTGGCTCTGCACCGTTAACCGACAAAAGCAACAAATCTAATGTTGAAATCCTTGATTTGATGGCCTTTCCAGTCAGACCCTTGGCTTGTGCAAAATATTGAACTGTTGGATTTAAAGGATTATGAATGGTTTGAGTCTATGCTTCCTTATGAAATCTTCCGCTATTAAAGGACAAACTGCAACAGTGCTTTTAATCGGCTTATTGTCTTTCTAGAGAAGTATCGTCTTTCTAGAGAACAGCAGTTGGATGCAACTTTTGGTACCGCAGACACTTAAAGACAACGCTGTGGTATTGCTGAATATATCACTGTGATGTACTAGGAGTCCTTGCCTTCTACTCAAATATCATTTATGGAGGTATTGCACACGCCCAGGGCTTTTTTTTTTAACTTCTCTGCCTCTTTGTTGTTTAAACCGTTTTGGGAAAACTGTTTTGGCTCTGTGTACATTGTAGTGATATGTTCTGTAATAATTGTGCCAAGTGTGCCTGGCAGAAAGGTCACTTATCAAGATGTATTACAACAACATGTGTACCACACAATACTTTGTTTGCTTTTGCGTTCTAACGTGCAGTGGCCATTGTCAATGTGTGTGTGTGTGTGTGTGTGTGTGTGTGTGTGTCTGTGTAACATTGAATGTTTAGAACCGCACAACTTAGCTGCATTTGTCTCTAGACTAACAAAGAATGTGTTTGCATGATGACTTGTAACATCAGAACAATTTTTCATCATTGTTGTAAAGTATGTTTTGTAATATGGTAACTCAAGTATATACTACATCGTATGGCTGAATGAAGAGAAGTCTTATTTTTTTTAATACTGTGGCTTATCCAGGTTAAAGAAGGGAAGTTGCTAGATGAAATGACAGTAGGCATCTCTGGGCTGGCCAACAAGGTAGGATCGTGGAGGATAGACCTCTGCTGCACCGGGCAAATCCATAACCAGTCTCCTCGGCAAGGAACGCTGTCTCCTAACCCTGTCATACTCCTACTCATTGGCCCTGATTAACACTCGCTCACTCCCTTTATAAAACCATAAGCACAGCGAGTCCATGGAAAAATGACTAAGTAGTCGTTGTTTCCAGTCAGATTCCTGAAAGGAGACTGGTTTGGGCGTGTTGTATTATGTTTGAACAATATTAACAGAATTTTCCATTTTTCTTTTGCTGCCATTTATTTGGTGGTGAGTACTGTATTCTATTTCTGCATGAGAAGTCATTTTGCAAATGTACTAGTTTTAGAAGTCATTACATAGAGGACAGTGCCGAGACTATGGCTAAAGACAGCTTAAAGCTTGTGTAAACCAGATATTGATGAATGATGACTACTTTTCAACCGATTTTTCAACCCCCACCCTATTTTCTCATCATGTTGGGTCTTGTGTTGTCCGAATAAGTGACTTATTCCGACAACAATTTTAGAAATTGGTCCAGTATTGAACTGATTTTGTCAGTAGTCACTGAGACCCAAAATGAGGGGAAAATAGGGTTCAGGTTGAAAAATCCCAAAGTTATCCTTTAAAATGTAAATAGTAGTATAGTATATACAGCATTTGAAAATATTAATTTGATATTAAAGGTTTTCCACTGGATATACTATGGATACAATACCTGTGATACATTTATATTCTCCACTAAATATTCTATTCTCTATTCAAACACTAAAATCTCAAGTTGTATTCTTAAAATGTGTTTTCCATTTAATGTCCAGAATATAATTTGTATAATCAGAAATTAAGTATAGAATGAAACGATAACCATTTTGCATAATTAATAATCAAAAGTAATGCTGAGAAACAGACTAAACTGAAAGTCTTTTCCATAGGTTCAGGGGGCCGGCTCCAAACTGACTGATCTCTTCATGGGAAAGACGGAGGATGGGTGAGTACTGTATGGTAGTGACCTTCATCTCCAAGTCACTTCAGTGCTTTTGCAATGTGCAGCAAAAGCATTGAGCGAAGTTTAACCCCAAACTCATTGGGCTACAGGTCCACCGGAGACAGCTATCAGAACATGGAGTCCACTGGGGTTTACCAGGCTGGCTCCGGACAGGCCCCAGCAAAGGACTTCTGGGAAACCTTTGGCAGCAACACATCCCTGAAGCCCAAGAAGTCACCCAGCAGCGACAGTTGGACCGCCGCGGACAACTCTGCGAATAAGCAGTCCGACAGTTGGGACAATTGGGGCTCAGAGGCAGCGTCGAACAACAAACACAGCACAGGAGACAGCTGGGAGGCCTGGGACAACAACTGGGAGAAGGCGGGCGACGGAAAGGCTAAGAAGAGCCCCTCAAAGCCCACTGAGGAAAGCTGGGAGAATGCAGACTGGTAGTGGTCTACACACACACACACACACACACACACACACATGCACACACTTCACTCTCACCTTTTTACCTCTCTGTACCCGGTCCTTTCTCATCCCTCCATCTCAAAGCACTTTCAGGGAAAAGGAAAGTCAGATCTTGTTAATCCATTTTGATATCATACTTGTTCTTGTGTTGCCATTGCTGATGTCGAGGCATCTTCATCAGAATAATTGTAACTCAAAAATCAATGTAAATTACAATTTCATCTTGTGAATAAATCAGTGTTTATGTCAGGTGAGTTAGTGGGGCTTTGAGTGCACCATACATGAATTTATGCATAAGATCGTATTTATATTGTCGCAAGGTTTTTACCCCATCTACATATTAACCCTCCTCATTTTGGTACAGTATTTTGCCTAAAATAATTTTATCATGTAGAATATTCAAATGAGCTAAAACTATAAAAAGGAGGGATCAAAGTAAAATTCACATTCAACAGAAATGTATGTGAACGTGTAAATCTAGTATCAAAGTTGGCAAATGTTTTATATATTTGCTAAATTGCTTGTAGAAATTGTTAATTTTGTTGCATGATAAGGTATTATTTATTCTTGTCCTGCAAAAATTAAAAGGTCAAGGAAGCATACTTAAATGTAAAAAGACATTGTTTGCAACATGTTGGGCATCAAATCAATTAAAATAGGGAAACAAAAAGTCACCTACTTTTACGAAGCAGAAATTTGCTCACATTAATTTCTGTTATCATAGCCAAATATTTGTTAATCTTTTGTGGAAGGATACTTGTGAAAGGGTACTTGGAAACTACTAAAACAGAAGTTATGTGTCCCATGATGAACGTTTAAACTTCTTCAGCACACAAGGCGAAAGCTCTCATATTTAAAACTGCTGATTCTGACTTGACTCCGTCACACATGACACGCCCTTTCTCAACATCCAGACAGGAAAGAAAAACTTGTCGGAAGATATTCAGTTAGGTAAAACACAAAAATATGTTTAATCAATGATAAAAGTAAAGAACATTTGTATTTATTGTATAGATTTTATTTTCAAATGAAAGTTTCATAGGGACCTGATTATATTTTCTTAAAATCAAAAACGTATATCAGAATATTCAAGGATGCATGATTGTATTCTTTTCACGTTTGCCATTCTCAACCTGTAGAATCCCCTTTTAAGTCCCTGCCTTAATATTGCATTGGTGCCCTCAGTCCGAGCTTCATAGGGGGGGGGGAATACCCCCCCATCCATGCTGGACGTTACATAATTATGTCCTGGGAAGTAGGAAAATCATAATTACAATTTGTCCTGTATAGTGATGATTCTCTTACCTAAAACTTTTAAAGCTGGATTGTGTGTGCTTTGTGAGTTGTCTAAACCTTTAGACTAAAAACACAATTTTTGAGACATACTCCAGACTTGAGATTGGAGTATGTCTTGATAATAGTGTTTTTAGACGAGACGACTGCACACTGTTTGCTATGACTGGCCAAATCTGTGTGACTTGGACGTAGACCTATGAGCTTAGTTTACCAAATGGGTCATTATTGATCATTATTGTAGTTTCCACACGCAAGGAAACTTAATGTTTGTCCATAGGTTCTATTCTAATTAATTTTGTGATTACCCCCCAACACACACACACACACACAAAACAAAACATTTTGTTGCTGAACACTGTTATGAATTTGTCTTATTTATCTGTGTACCCTCAAATTCAAAGTGACAGGTTTTTTTTAAATGTTAAGTTTGTGTACAATCTAAACAACCTCTTGCATCTTATCTATAGGAATCATCAAATTTGGGTCTTTATCTCTATGTACTGTGCACCCTGCATGGCCCCATATGTCAGAGACCTATGACGTTTTTGTAAATTTCAAATAGAAATACTATTGTACGATGTCGGCATGTGTTGTGAAATGCAGGAAGTGTTGAATAGAATTGAAGTCTTCATTATTGTGCTCTAATTGTTATAACCTGTTAAAAACACTATCTCTGTAATGGTCCCGTGCATGCATTGGACTATTGTATTCCAGATGTGCTTGGAATAGAATAGCTAGGTGATGTGAGTGATGTATATGAGGTTACCATGGTGATGCAATGTGCTTAGACTTGAAAGATGTCTCATCCCATGTACGACTTCCACTTCGACGCACATCTCAAGCCGGTCTCATTTGATTTGTTTTAGTGTTTGGTTGGAGCTTTTGTGTTTTATAACCATTCTAACTGTCCCTAGTTGTCACCGACGTGGCGGATGCTAACAAAGGTAAATAGTTGAGTAAATAGTTGTCCCCCCCCCCCCCCCCCCCCCCGCCACCCCATAT
>JAOPJI010000025.1:13292501-13305037 GCA_027122695.1 Merluccius productus
GGGGGGGGGATGCGATCGTAATGTCCGACCGGGGGGGAGGGGGGCTGATGCTATGTGAGGGGGGCTGCAGCCCCCGCAGCCCCCCCCCCTTCCCGCGCCTATGACTCCTGCCCTAATCAGGGTCTGCAGTCTCTGAAAGGACACGTGAGAATGCTGCCTGTCCGACTAATCAGACTGAACCGTCCGGCAGATACACAGAGGGGGGAAAACAGGATTCTATTTTTATGTTGCATTTTTGTATTTTGTTCACAAATGGAAACATTAATCATTATTATGTTATTACTATTATGTTTACTTTGTGAATTGTTTATTGCAAATTATTTATTAAATAGCAATAGTGAATGATGCAATGATTCATGCCTCAATATGGATCACCCCTATAATGGTATGTCCCAGTTCTTATTTAGTCTCTCAATAGAGTGGTGCAGGAATGAGTCCTAAGTCCAAGCATTTTGGCACTTCCGGTTCTCTCGTCTCAAGGTCAATGGGTTTTTTGAATGGGTTTTTGTGAGTATCATAAACTTTTGTTTGCCACAAAGCTTATTTTCTGCAATAATGCAAGCTTTTTGTCGAGGGAACCCAGGGCGATGCTAACATCAATGCATCATCCCTGCACCACTCTATGGAGAGTTAACAGTATGTGATTGTCGCTTGGGCTGGGCAGACCTTAGTTCTCTGACTCATTCTTTTTAAGTTTATTTAGCCAAGTTTTTTATTAATCAATGAGGCCTCTGTAAATATTTTTCATTTTGCAAGTAAAAGCAAAAGAGCTCATTCTGGACTTATTTCAGCCCCACCAAACATGGGGCCGAAATATCCGGGTACCATCAGGGTACCAGTGCAGCTGAAGAGGTGGAGCAGAGAGTTTCAGGAAGGCAGAGCCTTGCAGACTCTTCTCAAGAAGGTAGACCCACTAGCTGGCTGCACTAACTCCTAGTTCAACAGTGTCTGCAGTCCCAGAAAGAGCAGGCTAATCGGTGGGAGAAGGAGACTGATAGACAGAAGCAACGATGGAGGCAAGTGCGAGATCAACTGAATGCGTTGAATGAGTAATGCAGATGAGGGAGAGGATGGAGCGGGCAACAATGCTGGTCCATGACAACCTGGATAAGGCCCAGCACAGCCAACAAACCTGGTACGATGTCAGCCCGGGAGAGGTCATTTGAGCTGGGGCAGGAAGTGCTACTTCTCCTTCCCACAGTTAAAAACAAGTGGCAGGGCCCGTACAAGGTCTGGAGGAAGCTAAGGGCTACAACATATAAGATTGAGATGCCAGAGAGGAGAAACCCCAAACAAACATTCCACATCAACCTACTGAAGGCCTGGAAGACTCGTGACCGTCCACCCAGTCAGCAGCTGTTTGTTTGGGCCGTGGAGGAAGAGTAAGATGACGTCGGTGAGTTCACACCCACAGAAAGAACCTCTGCCACTATCAAACTCATCTTTCCCAATGCCAACAGGAAGAGTTGGAGGCCAACCTTCCCCCCTAACCTATTCCAGGAGAGGCCTGGAACTCCACCGTGGTGATGCATGATATCCACCTGAAAGACCCAACCCCAATTAGACAGAGAATGTACCGGATACCAGAGAGGCTGATCCCGGTACTGAAAGAGGAAGTTGATCTCATGATCCAGCTTGGAGTCATCGAATCCTCTACTAGTGAATAGAGCAATCCTGTTGTCATATTGCCCAAGAAGGATGGCAGCATTCGCTTCTGTATTGAAGGAAGGTAAATGATGCCTACCCCCTTCCCAGGTTGGATGACCTCTTCGAGAGAGTGGGCCAGGCACAGTACATCACTACCCTTGACTGCTGTAAACGGCATTGGCAGGTGGCTATAACAGACCAGGGCAGGCCCTGCACAGCTTTCCGAATCCCCCAAGGCCTGTGGCAGTATACAAAGATGCCTTTCGGGCTGCACAATGCCCCTGAAACGTTCCAACGTTGTCCTGGAGGGCAAAGAGTAATTTGTGGCAGCGTACCTGTACAAAATTGTCATTAGTGACAATTGGCAAGATCAATAGAAGCATTTGGCGGCAGTCCTGGGGCAAGTTCGAGACCAGGTATCTGGGCTATGTCTTTGGGGCAGGAATCATCAAGCCACAGCAGGATTAAGGTAGAGGCAGTGAGAGCATGTCAATGGCCAACTACTAGAACCAAGGTAAAGCCCTTTTTGGGGCTCGTAAGTTGGTACCAGTATTGTATTTGGACCGATGGGCTGTGTGCGCTGCTGGGTAGAGAGATGGGCAGTAACCTGACATGCAGTGACCTAGACACGCTCATCAACATGGAGATGAAGCTCTGCCACCTTCACCTGGAGAACATCACCATTCCAGAAGCTGACCAGGGAGGCGCAGGAAAATGCCTTCAATGACCTCACGGGGACCCCCTGCCAAGAACCTGTGCTGCAAAGTCCCAATTTCAACCTGCCTTTCTCTATCCAGACAGATGCCTCAGGAAGAGGAATCGATGGAGTCCTGTTGCAAGCAGAAGGAGAGGAGGCCCATTGCCTATGTAAGCAGGAAGTTGTTTCCCAGAGAAACTTGCTATTCAGCTGCCGAGCTGGAGTGTCTGTGGTGAAGTGGGCCATTGACAGCTTCAACTACTGTTTGAAAGAGAGTTCACTCTTGAACGTGACCACAGATCCCTTCAATGGTTGGGAACCATGAAGGACACAAACTCCAGGATTACCCGCTAATTCCTGGCCCTTCAGTCCTACCGCTTCAGCATCAAGTATCGGCCTGGCAAAGAAAAATCCAGTGGTGATTTCCTGTCTTGCATTCTGATGGCGAGTCTTTTGGAGGGGGAAGAAATGTGAGGGAGCAACATTTACTCATGCACTAATCAGGGTCTGCCGTCTCTGAAAGGACAAATGAGACATGTGAGAATGCTGCTTGTCCCACTAATGAGACCATACCATCTGGCGGATAAGAAGAGAGGGGGAAACGGGATAATTTTTTAATGTTGTATTTCTGTATTTGGTTTACAAATGGAAATTTGAATTAATATTATGATTTACTTTACTTTGTGAATTTTTTATTGATGATTATTTATTTAAAAGCAAAAGTAAATGCTGTGGGTATTCATTCCTCAATATGGATCACCCGTCACATGTGTTTAATAATGGTATGTCCCTTGTTCTGTTTTAATCTCTCAATTGAGAATTAACAGTGTGTGATCACTGTGTCGCTTGGGCAGACATTAGTTCTCTGACTCCTTATTCTTTTGTAAATGTATTTTTGTTCTGTTTTTCATAAATCCATGAGGCCTCTGTTAATATTTTTCATATTGCAAGTAAAAGCAAAAGAGCTCATTCAGGACTCATTTCGTCTTTTTCTTTATACACCATCACTACATGGGGGTAACACTTTTCCTCCACAGTGCAGGAGTAGCCTATGTGTCAAGTTTGGCTTTGTAAGGCTGCCTTTTAATGTGTCTTTTATTCTATTATTTTAAACCAAATATTCTACAAATGAGTTGACCAGACAGTAACAAACCAAACAAATAATTAGACATTGTAAATTAAAAAGATTTTTAATATGCAAATAGCTCAAAATAGATTTTAACACAGTCATCTAGAGCACTTATTTTTTTTCTACGAGAATATGGTTTTATAGGCAGGAAATCCAGCAGAGTTTATCTACTTGAACAAGAACCCAGACGAAGGCATTGAAAGCTAAGCAGAAACTGTTACTACATCAATCACTTTGACTCACAGAATACTAAATAAACAAACAAAGGTGTTTCTGTGGATGACATAAGCTGTGTAGAGGGTGGGGGGGGGGGGGGACTCGAAGCTCTGCACCATTTGTCCACAATAGTGAAAATGTCTGGTCATAGTTTGAGACGGAGAGATCTTCCACTGTCGTAGTCCAGTGAGTCACATGAAGGCTCTGACCCTTGTCATTCTCTCTTCTGTGTTCACTGACTTGTGGAAAGTGGGTGTAAAGAAAACTTGATTGTCCATTTTTTTAACTCCCTGGTTGGCTGGTACTATAGTTAAGGTTTATTTATGTACAACTACAACACAAAACAATGTATATATATATATATATATATAAAATAAATACAAATCTCTTCCTACACAATGGAGGCTATGTATGACTATAAACCAATTGGCTGAAAATGGTGTTTGTGTATATCTGTATATATATGTGAATGGTTTTAGTATTGGCTCTCTCAGTGTACATGAACATACACTAATCGTGACTATTATCTCAGCAGTATTGGTGGAATGGCACTTTCTCTTCCTGCACTCCCTGATGTGTTTCATTTTCCGGAATTTGATTGGTTAACCCATGATCCTTGACCTCCTGCAGGAGGTTGACATGGCATTGCTCCGGCCGGTCACCTGACCTTCTATCCAAGCCCTGACTGGCCACTATCAGGAGAATCACAACCAGGAACAACAGCACGAGCACTGTGGAGCTCAACTCTGGACTCATGGCCTGCACTTGTGTACTTTGAGAAGCCTCCTTGGTCTTGACCGTGACACACTGGGGTCGGCTCCTCTCTTTCTCAGTCCTACCCTCGTGCTTACTGGCCTGGCTGAGCCCTAAGTGGAGACACACGCGGTAAAAGGTCTCTGGCACCAGGTGGGTCAGGTTGAAGCTCTGCGTGCCGGCCAGGATGCGTGTGGTGTAGGTGGACATGTGTGCTGCTTCGGGGTGTATCGCTCGCCAGAATAGACGGGTCATGGGCAGGTTATGTCCATTCGTCCACGACAGAACCATATAGTGTTGTCCGACTTCTCTCACCTTCAAATCGGCCTCTGCTGTCACATGTGGATGTTGCCTTAGGTTGGCAGACATCTGCTTCTTTCTGGGTCTCGTCGTTTTGATGCAGTGCACAATCACAGTAACGCTGCGTGTGTCCGCGCCAAGCGCATTTTCCGCTACACATGTGAACAAGCCTGCGTCTTTGGGTGTCACGCCAGTGATCTCCAGGGTGCCCTCTGGGAGGAGCCTGTAGTGACTGGAATGGTTGTGTGGAGCATGGACTTGAGGCCTGTGAGAGGAGAAGCTGTGGTTGGATGTTTGGGCAGTCATTGGGCCTTGGGAAGGAGCGCGGCTGGATGCTGGTCCTAGTCTCACCCCAGAAGGCATCACCCAGTAGAGTGCAGGCTGAGGTTCTGCCAGAGCTCTGCAATGCAAGGCTAGACTTGCTCCTTCTCTCACGCCAACGTATGCTGGCAGGGGACCAGCCGGGATCAGGGGCAGGCAGGAGGCTGACATCTCCCTGCTCGATACTTCCTTCACCCTGCGAGCTCTCAGCTCCGGGGGTTCGGAGCATAGAGTGGCCTGTGGTTGGATGAAGCGCACCATCCGAGGGGTTGACATCCCTACGCCTGCTTGTGCGTCAGCCGGGGGTGCCTGAGGATGTGCATCACGGGCATGTTGATGGAAGGCTTTCTCGGCCGCCCAGCGGAACAGGCAGTCGCAGCGTAGTGGGTTGGAGTGCAGGCTGACCTCCTGTAGACTGGGCAGGGAGAGCAGCGTGTGGTGGTGCAGAGCACTGAGCGAGTTGGAGTTGAGCATGAGGCTCTCCAGCCGGCTCAGGTGCAGGAAGGCGTGGGGATGTATGTAAGACAGACGAGGGTTGTTGGTAATTTCTAGCTTGGTCAATTCAGGGAGGTTTTCCAAGGCGGCTCTCTCTATAGACACCAGATCCTCCATGTTGTTCAGACCCAGCTCCTTCAGATGGACCATGTCTCGAAAGCCCCCCGTCTCCACCAGCCTGATGCGGTTCTTGTTGAGGTCCAGGAACTTAAGGCCTGGGACTCTTCTCAGGGCTTGTGTAGGAACTTTGGTCAGCAGGTTGTCATAGAAGGAGAGGCACTCCAGCCCGTCTAAACCATCCAGTGCTTTTTCTGCCAGGACTTTCAGACCCATGCCACCAAGCATGAGACTACGGAGGGACCTGAGGGCCTGGAAGGCCTGCTCTGGGAGCACCTCAACAGGGTTCCCCCCCAGCATCAGCACCTCAAGGTGGGGCAGGGCCCGGAACCATTGAGGGTCAATGGTGGTGAGTCTGTTGTTGTTCATATGCAGACGCAGCAGGGAGTCCAAGCCAGCAAAAGCTCCAGCTGCCAGTGAATGCAAGCGGTTGTGGCTCAGGAAGAGCTCCTGTAGTATTGGAAAGGAGGAGAAGGAGGCCTGGGGAAGATGAACCAGCTGGTTCTCCTCCAGATGCAGGGACAGCAGAGAGTCGAGCACGGGTTGTCGACTCCATGCTGGGACATTACTGAAGCGGTTCTGGGACAGGTCCAGTTCGGTGAGATTTGGGAGGCTGTGAAGCTCGTCGCTGTGCAGGCCAGAGAGGAGGTTGCTCTGCAGACGCAGGGTGTGTGTGTTGTGAGGTAGGGGTGAGGGGAGGTCTGTCAGTAGCAGGTCATTGCAGTCAACAGTGGGAGCTTTGTGATAGACAGATTCGGGGGAGAACCACGGCTTGATTTGACACACACACCGCGCCGGGCAGGAGACGTGCCATGGTAGCGAATGAATCACCGCAACGCTGGACACACACGAGCCGACGAACACACACAGCAACCACTGTGACTGGACTAGCACTGAAGTCGGCCTCATAATCTTCACGTGTGACATGAGTGATCTAGATGAGGTAATGAAATGTAGCTGGTTCACACGTGAAGAAGTGTACACATTCACCTTATGTGCAACTTCTTAATGGGCCGCAACTGATTTTGTGTCAAGAACCCTTGAAGGGATGCAACGGCAATATTAGCCACAGTGAGTAAGTATAAGATATTACAAAGATATTCCGATTTGTACAGAGATTGTAGATACAAGATACAAATACTGAGAGTATGTTTTGTGGGCCCTCTTAGATTGAAGTCCTTATGATTTTGATACAAACGTCTGACTGATTGCCGTACAACAACAGTATAGGGTAGGCAATTGATTGCCTTTTGTTGTCCAACAGCTGATCTTACATCATGTCCATGGGTAGGACACACGGCGCGGAGTGTCGTGGCTCACTGCGTGTTCAGCAGCCCAGCTGTGAAGAGAGAGATACATATGAATAAAAACATATCGTATTTTGCTTATGTCAGATACTCTAATCTAGAGATTATGACACTTGGCTGTAGATAGAAGGTGAAGTGCATGAAGCGCATGAAATACCATGTTAATCCCCATGTTGTTTTTATTCTCATTTAGTTTGTGGGATCACATGGAACTGGTGTACATGTGTTCTGCAGACTCATCTGTCAGTTTATTTTTAGATGTATAGCAAGAAGATGTTCCAATCCAGCCGGGAGAAGGCAAGACACAGACCCTTTATCTTGCTTCTCTCTCTGTCTCCTCCTGTCTGCTTGTATAATACAACAAAAAAATAAATCAGTGCCAGGTGACATCAGATGGAAGGGGGGCGGGGGGGGCTACAATGCCAAATCTAAAATAAAATCTAAAATCACTGTATGAAGATGACATTTACACTGACATCGTTACAACATCTTGTAAAGGAGACGCTCACTGTGAAATGATTATGTGGAAAAAATGCTGAAGAGAGTACTATTTGTTTGAATATATTAGTGCAAATCTATCTTTATCAAAAATTAGAACAAAATTTAATCTAAATAAAATCACATTGCAGATAGTGGGAATAATTCACTGCAGCACATGAAGTGTTGCGGCTCCAATATTAGGCCTATAAATAAATAAATAAATATATAAATGTCAGTCTAACACAGACCTATGTATGAGCAGCCAGCCAAGCTCTGCTGCTTCAGTTTTTCTCCCAAGCTTCCTCTCTTTCAAATTAATTTAAAAAACCGGTAAAGCTGAACGCCTATAAACCAATGGAATGACAAGAACATGGATGGTTATTGCATTTGACTGCATCTGACTCACAATATGTTATAGACACCATCACACGATGACATGTTTCGGATCATCATCACTGGGAGTTGTAGTTTCATTCTTAATTCATACATTTTATTTTGCATCGTACTAAACTACAAGTGTTCCATACGCAGAAGATGCACACAGTTGTGTTGTAATTTCTATCACTTATTGTATTTCTACCTCTTCATCTCTGTTCTGCGGCAGTACATAATGCAGTAAATTAAATAAATAAGAATCAAGAAATAGTCAACTGGGACTGATGCAATGTACACTTTATGAGAGCCAATAAATACATGCACCACCACCACTCATTCTAAGGCTTAAACTCACAAGTCTTTAAATGACCACCTACAGTGGTGGTCAACAAGTAAACAGCAGTGATACCTTCACATAGACATCCTTCAAGCAGATTTGGGAATTATGAAATGCCCAACACATTCACTGCTTCGTACAGTCGTGCCACTAGCAGGTTGTGAATGTTCACATCACTGTGATATTGTGATCATAAAGAGCTACAGAGGTCTCTGAACAGTACTTATGATTGCAGCTTATGATTCAGTTTGCATAAAGACACGATCGTTCTTTGGGAAATATGGGACATTTAGGAGATGTTGTTTTTACACATGGGTACAGTTAATGAACAATGCAATGAAAAGATCTCTCTCAGTTTCCTTTGTTGCTAAGGAGAGATTCAAGCAAGAGACCTATCCCCATCACTAAAGTATGCCTATACACTTTGACTACCTCACGCCCTTTATCCACTGATCAACATTTATTTTCCTCTGACCACGCCTACATATACATACAGACACATATACACGGACACATACAAAGCGATGGCAAAATGATAAAAAGATAATATGTTGTGACATAATTTGGCATTAAAAAAAATCAACACACACGCACACACGCACACACACACACACACACACACAGTAAAGGAGACCAGGGGTTCCATTACCGATTGTATGTAAGCTTGATAAATATTTGTGTGTGTGTGTGTGTGTGTGTGTGTGTGTGTGTGTGTGTGTGTGTGTGTGTGTGTGTGTGTGTGTGTGTGTGTAAATAGCGGTAGCACTCGCAATAGCGTGAATGTAGTGACATGCATAAATAGTGATGTTTTGCACATGAAATAATCACATACAGAATGTTTCAGCTTTTAGCCCGATAGGGCTGCTAGGCTGGCCGGTTGGTCCCACTACTCGCCAGAAAAGCATGGATTGCATATGTGCACATGGACATGGCTGATTCGGAGAGGTACGGGGGAGAGTTAAAGAGGCGGGATGAAACCCCTGAAATAACTATATGTCAGATTAAAGGACACTGTTGCTGCCAGGTAGCCTGGCAGCAACAGTGAAGGACATTGCAGAGACAAAGATTTAGAAAGGGTGGTCAAGGTCGAGCACAGGATAAAAGGTATCCCAGACATTTCACACCCAGCAATTTCAACTGCACCAGATCGTCACCTCGCTACCCCATCCCCGGTAAAGAACGAAGGCTGCAACTAACACCGGTTAGTAAATGGACCACAGGAAGTAGCACTGTTGATACAGGTAGCTGTCAATCTGTAGTTTTGTCTAGCCTAGTCCCAAGTTCACCCCACAGCTAAGGTCTATTTAACAGTTGGAATTCAGACCTTTCCTCTGTCGGTAGCATTAACACCCAGGTTACCCTACACAGTCATTCTTGGTCAGGTTGTCCCCACACTGATTGATTTAGTCTACCAGCCACCAGGTTAATAGCCACCAGGTTAATTGCACGGATCAACAGGTAGAGGGCACTGGAAAGGCATCAGATCAGGTGGTTATAGAGCAGGCAGAGTTAGTGGAGGCCTGTAATGTGGTCACCACCAGCGCTCAGAGAGCAAATTACCCACTGATTTACCAATTATCAGTTGGATGAAGGGACCGAGGTTAAGGGCAAGAAACAGGGAAAAGTGGACTGTATGGCAGAGGTTACCTACTTGTTGAGAAATAGTATCCTTTACCAGTACAAAGGGACAATTGAGGCCTTAGTGTTGCCACAGAGCCTACATTCTAGTAATTTGTGACTGCCACCAGTTATCCCGAGGCTTTCTCCCTGAAGTCAATCCAGACATGTAGCAAATTGCCTTTTGCAGTGGTTTACCAGAGTAGGCATACCTAGAGAGGTTTTGACAGACTGTGGGACAAACTTCCTGTCCAGGCTGCTTCAACAAGTCTACCAGTTATTATGGGTTAAGGGAATTAAGACCACTCTATACCACCCCTAGACAGATGGACTTGTTCAGCGATTTAATAAAACGTTGAAGACTGCATTGGTGCATGACAATATGAGGAAAGCTCAAGCCAAGCAGATGGCCTGATCTGATGGCAAGGCCAGTGAAATGAGTTTCCAGCCAGGACAATGAGTGACAGTCAGCTGTTGGCCAGATGGCAAGAACCTTTCCAAATCCCCAAGAAAGTTGGTAAGCTGAACTATGAACGGCACATGCCTTACAGAATGAAGAAACTTCTGACATTTCATGTTAATCTGCTAAAATAATTTAATCTTCATCACAGCAGGCGACATCATAACAGATGGTCAAGCAGCAGTTCCTTGTCCGGAACTACTCAAAGAGGATGAAGGGGGTGAGCAATTCTTTCCCACTAATGTCAAACCGCCAAATATTGTCGATTTGTCCAATCTCGAACCTGTCCAGCAGGAGGACATCCAAGCTCTCCTGAAACCAGAGCTGTTTCAGGAAAAGCCAAGCTTCACAACTCTGGTCCAGCACAAGGTCCACCTGAAGGAGGGATGCTGCTCCCCGTCGGAAGAGCTACAGGATCCATGTTAGCAGGAGATTGAGCTAATGTTAGAGCTGGAGATAATAGACTTCTACTCGTGAATGGTGCAACCCCATCGAGTTGGTCCCTAAGAAGGATGGATCACTAAGGTTCTGCATTGACTTCAGGTACCTAAATTCCATATCCAAATTTGACCCTTACCCAATGCCCCGCATTGTTGAGCTGTTGGAAAGAGTGGGGAAATAACGGTTTATCACCACACTTGACTTATTAAAAGTTATTGGCAGCTAGCCATGGCATCAGAGGCTTGAGATCTAAATGCTTTTCAAACTCCATTTGGATTATTCCACTTCAAAGTGATGCCTTTTTGTCTCCAGGGGGCTCCAGAGATTTATGGACCAATTAATGAGAGATGTGCCAGAGTTCACTGCTGCATATCTGTATGGCGTTGTGGTAAACAGCCAGACCTGGAAAGAACATCTTGCGTCCTGGGACTTATCAGATCAGCAGGACTATTAACCCACACAACTGCACATCGAATACCTTGGCTATGTAGTCAGACATGGCGCGGTCAAGTACCAGGTTGGAAAGGTGGGAGCGATCTAGCAGTATCCTGTTCCAACCGCGAAGAAGAAGGTGCGGGCCTTTGTAGAATTCGTGGGCTGGTACAGGAAATTCATTCCACAATGTTTGGAAAGAGCCACTGTTCTCACAGACCTGACTATGGCTGCCGCACCCAACAGCGTGAAGTGGAGTGAGGAGTGCGACAGCTTTCAAGGAACTCAAAGGAGCAATTACTGGTGGTAAGTCTGTTCTTCACAGTACGGATTTTACGAGGCTCTTCTACACTTCAGACTGATGCATCGGGAGTGGGACTCGGGGCAGTGCTGTTGCAGGAGATGGATAGAGAAAAGCATCCAGTGGTTTTTCTAAGCCGCAAACTTCTGGACCGAGAGTGTCTGGCGATGAAGTGGGCCACTGAGTCTCTCCGCATACCACCTGCAAGGCCGACACTTAAGCCTAGAGATGGACCACAGAGCTCTTCAATGGCTCAACAGAACGAAGGACTGACAGCACGGTACCTTTCACTCCAACCCTACAAGTTTATAGTTCAGTATCGGGCCGGGAAGTCCAATGTGGTGGCTGACTGTTTGTCCTGGATGCATTAAAATCAAGGTACTGTAAAAAGAGAGGGGGGAGGAAATTAAAAAGAGACCAGGGGTCTGTCCGTTATCGATTGTACGTACTTTTGCCTTATTTATTGAATATTTATTCATTTTATGCATATGTACATGTTTGAATGATTTTAGTTTGTTTTCATCTTGACAGGCAACGGTGATGGACTGGCCATCTGGAATCCACCTAAAACACAACATATTTATTAGCGGTCGCATTGTATTTGTGTGGCTATTTTAAGTATGGTCTTGTCAAGAAGGCCAACTAAATATTACAGTTGCATATAATATAATAATACAACAAACATTCATTCCATATTACTGGGATTTACCTGTTGCCTTTTGTTTCCCTAGGGGTTTCCCCGCGGGCTCAGCACTCTTTTAAAGTTCCAGGAGCGGGGAAATGTTAGAGGGAGGGTAGTTTATTATTGATGCTTAGATAGATATAGCGGGGAATGAATGAAGGGTTTTCAGTTTATATTATTTATTTAGTAAAATGGTTATTATTATTTAGAGTTATAATGGCCACCAGCCTATTAGTGCTTGGGGCTTGTCCTGGTTCACATTATTGTTAAATAAACGTATAAATGTATTTGGACTCCATTTTCGACTCTTTGCTTCCAAACTGAAAAAAGAAACCTTTCGCATATTTGGACAAGCCGACACACACACACACACACACACACACACACACACACACACACACACACACACACACACACACACACACACAC
>JAOPJI010000025.1:13378846-13389808 GCA_027122695.1 Merluccius productus
GTGTGTGTGTGTGTGTGTGTGTGTGTGTGTGTGTGTGTGTGTGTGTGTGTGTGTGTGTGTGTGTGTGTGATTGGACAGCTGCTGTTTGCGAAATTGGCCACAAGAGGGAAGTCCGATACATTGAATGAATAGTCATTCATTCAATGTATCCGACTTACCTCTCGTCTTGGCACTGTGTGTGTTATTGGACAGAACTAACATATTACATTTTAATTTGTTTTCTATGCGAATTAAATTAGTTTACTATTCAAATACATATCAATTATGCAATATAATATTCAAATTTAGTTTAATGACAATTTTGACAGCCTTAGTGTAGACTATCACAGAAATATGTTTCTCAAATAAATGGGACTATGGTAAGGTTTGATTGAAAGTGGATCAACGCTTTTGTTCAACAGACTAGCAGAAAATTGAATTAGTGGACCTCTTTACAGGAGGTTGTATCTGTGCTCCCCCATCATAAATAACACGGCAGCTAACCTGAAGCTTGTTACAGAAAACCACACTCCTCTTCAGTGGTTACACAGGTGGTCAAATACAGGCCATGCCCCGCTGCTCCAGCATATCTTAAATGAGTCGGGGGCAGGGGCGGGATACACAGTTATCACCTTCACTTAGAAACCCATACAGGTCACTACAGGGTATGTTTCTGGCATTTACATTTATCGTACCATTTAGTCATTTATCAGATGCTTTCATCCAAAGCAACTCAGTGTTTTTTTCCCCCCGGTTCATTAATAACTATCTTGTAAATATAAGGGATGCTCTCGGGTAAACTGCAGGCATTGGGGTTTGTATCCAGAACAGTTTGCCTGTCAACCACCCTAACCACCAGGCCAAACTGCCCCCATTTGTTTATAGTGTTGAAAGGAGTTAAGGAAACAAGATCTGGACATTAACATTGATATCTAGAAGAGCTAATCAAGACTTTGTGGATATTAAATTGAGTGATCAGTTAAATTGGTAGAAATGTGGTATTTGTTTAACCTCTACAGGGAAAGGGGGTTACATGACTAACAAATAGCCTATAAATGACCATTAAATTACCACCTAATTAAATTACCAACGGCTGTAACGCTGTATCAAATAATGTCATAGCTCCAGTTAAAAGCCAACACAAATGTGAGAAAGAATTCAGCCTAATAGTCGACTCTTCACATTCACAATAAGGAGTCTTCTCACTCTCAGATTCTCATTGTATCCCAACATTCCTCTCCTGCCCACAACACACGAGTGGGCATGTTTCCAGACAGCGAGATTTCCCGTCTGCTGTCTGGGCTGCAGAGTCAGGCGCTGCCCTGACTGGTGGTCCCTACAGGCTGGCCGGGCCTGCCATGGGCCAGACCCCTTTCAGGCGGTCTAACCGCTGCTCCACCCAGGTCAACCAGGACACGCTACTTCCACATGAGACCTGCCCAAACTGTTTAGACAACCCCGGCAGTGCTCATTGCATTGTCTTTCAAAGGCTCCCAAGTTCCCCATCTTTGAAGTAGTCATCCCTAAAAGGAGTCATTTTACTGCAGCGGTTGAATTTTAGCTTCAGAAGATATTTTTGAAAAAGACTACTTAAAGCTGCACTACCCAACATTTCTACATTCTAGAATGTTCCCCTATCCCCTCCCATCGCTGTTTATATAGCCGTTTCTGGTTTTCGTTGTTGAGGTTATTGGGGGGCAGCCCGCCCCAGAAGTCCCGCCCCTTTTGATAGACAAGGCTCAGAGCCAATGAACAGCGTATTAAGTAGCTACAGGTCTCTAGAACAATGGTAAGAAACAGTGGTTTGGTTGAATAATGTTTCAAAAGTAACTTTGCATGAGGCATGGTTTGACATGGTTTGGACTGTTGGAATCAGCCAATCGAGCTTCAGCTTTCATATGATATATAGTTTGTGTAGATAATATGACATGCTAACAAGCTAACCCTTGTTAGCTTATTTTGGGTTGGAATTGTTTCTTTTAGCCAACAATGGTTATGTTAGACTAAAAGTTGAGTATCTAATCGTTATAGGGGTGTGTCACATGACTGCTATCTCACTTGTTTAAATGTCTTGTGTCTTTGCTTTTTGGAGGGGGGGGGGTGGCCTGGATATGGGTCCTCTCGGGATGAAGACGGAGGAAGACATTATGGCTGCCTATAAAAAAAGCTCTCCTAGTTCTCGCCACTCCTCCACAGACATCTCCTGAATATAGCTCACTACAAATTAACAATAAATATTCTTGGCCCCACTGTGACGTGATTTATTTAAATAATTTAGACATTTCATATTGCAATTGTACCGACTATAAAATTATTGAATGTTAGTTACTATAACAGTGACATTTACAATTAGGGATGCTAATTAATAGTTAACAGTTAATGTAAACAGTTAATGAGTTTTGTTGTGTAGCCTGTGTGAGCATGTGCCCCATTATTAAATAAAACAGATTATTACTTTTATTACAACCAACTAATGATATGAATGCACTTGGTTACGATTAGCATATAGCAGGCTAACAGGCTTTCGGTTAGTTTAAAGTGCTCCCAGTGACAACAAATCTCGACAGCTCCGTCAGTCTTGTGTGGGGATCACCACTTGAGAAACAGCATCTCAGTTGAAAGGAAAAACGCCAAAGCTTCTACGCACTAAAAGCGTGGATGTATATGGATAAAAGATAATAACAACAGAGCGCCTTAAGAGTATGAGAGTAGAGATGCTGGTGCTCTAGTGCCACATTTTGTGGCTAAATATATTGTCTATAACCCCTTTAACCGAGTGTTAATCGGTCAAAAATGTCGGTTAACGGTGAAACGATTAATTGTTAACATCCCTATTTACAATTGCATATTTTCAATATTAGGCCAGAACACAAGTGCCACGTCCAATAAAAGTTATTTTTGGTATCGTTATTGGTTATATTTTCCAGAAGGGTAATATAGGTAAGTTAGTCAATTTCTATGATTGTGCAGCATTTCAAAAACTAAGAAATTATAGGCCTACACAATATCACAAACTTCAAATTAACACATTTACTGAAACCCTAATATGCTTGTTCAGTGTCAAATCCATTGTTGTACTCTTAGTTTTTGGTTTAGTAGACTTAATAGACGCGCAAAAGACAAGTGAGTGGGGATGATGTTTACATCGTAGTCTGCATTTCGATGTGGCATTGCAAACATAAATGAATCACACATTCATCAAAAGGGATTTGACATCAGTCACAACATTAATGACATGATGGGACAGACGCGGGCCACTGGGGAAAGATATTAGGCCCTACAGAGGAACCTTAATCAGATTATCAATGCAGGCTGTATTTGTATTACGTTTTAAATTAGATCAATTCTAGAATCAGATTGTGAAAAGGGGATGTTTATTAGAAAGGTAGAGGGTAGGGGCGGGCAAAGTGACTGAGGGCTTATCTTTGTAACCAGGAGAGCTGGTAAACAATAGCAGTGTATTGATCTGCTGCTTTATCTCAGAGCTGAACCCACGGAGGAGTCCAAGCACCTGTTGAGTCAAAACAAACAGGCGCACCACCTCCTACCTGCGTCAAAGCAGACATCAGAGGAAGAAACCACCTGGCCACACAGGCAGAGACCTGTGTATACTACATTAATAACTAATGTAGCCGCCGGGGAGGTGTTTATATATAGGACCCGAGCTGTTGACGCGGTATGAGGATTTTATGCTGATCTATAATTAAGTGTTAAGTTCTGAAAATCCATTCTCTAAAAGAGTTTGAGTCAAGCAACCTGCTTGTTGTGATCTAGAACACAATTTGACCTGACCCCATTTTATTAATGACATGTCATTTACCATCTCTGGAGGACACACCTGAAGATCCAGTGTTGGTTCTTGCATAACGTCAATGTGTGACCTGTCCATTAACTGCGGGACGCCACTCCCCGTGGGGCCATCGTCAGGTTGAGAGAGAAAGCCGGCGCTGTGAATCTTGATTGCACTGCAGTGAACCCTAGACTAGACTAGAGATGGGCATTTCAAGTAAAAATACTAGCAGATATTCACTGGAACAATCCAACCATTATTCGAAGATACCACCCCCCCCTGCTGCAAGCCGGAGAGCGAGACTCGTTCATTTTCACGACTGTCTTTTTAAATTTGATATCATGTTCTTTAGTGACGCAACGCTCATCTGAATGAGCTAGAATCTACACCAGAATCTGTTACACTACGCGTAAATGAGTACTCGTTTTGTAGGTGCTTTTTCTTTTTGACGTCCTGCGGTAGTTTCCACTGACGTACAACATATATGGAAAGTTTAACCTGTATTTTATACAGTATACGTGTGTTTATGTGTGAGACGGGTTAATTATGCTTCAGTTCGGCTATTGTTTAGGGCAGGGTACTTTGTAATTTGAAATATTGACCAAACGATGTCTCTACAGTATAGAGAGGAGTGCTGCTGCCCGATAATTTAGCTTCAAAGCCTCTTCTCCTGGGCAGGTGTATCCCGCTAGACACACGGGACTCATACCAGTGACCGTGTCTTTAGTTCCTCCGCATCAGATCATAATTCGGAGCTTGAATATCTTTATCGAAAATCATGACCTATCCCTACCTCCGATTCACTGCACCAATTCACCATATCTCATACTCAAGTCCCACATTAGTCCACATGAAAATTTTAATCTACATATTAAACCAAGAGGGTAATGAGGTATATAATAAGGTCTATGTGCAGATGTGTTGAACAACCGGGAAACATGCTCTCAAACTAAAATTAGCACCTCCCAATATAGCACACCTCCTTTCGCAAACAATGCAGGCAGCAGCCTTAGCACAAAGACCCATGCACATGCCGCACCACATATCCCCTTAAACTCTGTGCTGGTGCGCATAGCTCCCCATCTGCTGCTGCAGCCCCCTTTGAGGCTAAACAGTAAGCCCCGTGGAGTAGAGGGCAGAAAGGGGGGGCAGATGGACTTACAATAGCCCCCCTCCAGACAATACAAAAGCCACCGGGCCTAGGGCAGGGCCGAGGGAAGGAAAACGGGGGTGGGTCCACTCTGGAGGAAGACGCATCTTCCACCTGCCTCCGATGGATACGATGAGGGGGGGGGGGATGTAGGAAGGTGACTGGAGGTGGGGTTTGCCGGTTAAAGTTAGTCACATTAAGAAAGCCTCTTATTTGCCACAGAGTTAAACACTAACCACACTGTGTGTGGCCGTCTGTGTGCACTGGCTACTGAGTAAAGCAGCAAACATGTTTGTGTGTCAAGATGTGATCTGATTACCGACATCTGCCAGGGATTCATCCTGTTTATCGACACACATTTGTGTGTGTGCGTTTGTTGTTTTGCCACTGCAAACACGCAAGCAATGACGTTTTAGCAAGCACATTTGTGTGACTTGTTTGATGGGACCTGACTTAACTATAGGGGCCGTATGTGAATTGAACGCAGACGCCATGTCCAAGGGGGGGTGCAGGAGAATTATCTATTTTTGTACCGGAATCAAGGACCTGGAGTCAGTGTCAGTCAAATGCCATAGGCAACAGGCAATAAAGATAATCACATCAAGCTCAGTCCATGCGAGTCAGTGGGCTGCATACTGGCTTTTATTCTAGACCGGCGGCGTGCATACATCCATTAGACCTATACAAATCAAACAAAACGAAGAGGAGGGAGACTTCTAGGATGGATCCAAAATGGTAAATGAAAAGGACAATGCAAGGAAAGAGGAAAGGTGTGTAATTTGGTTTATATTCAAGGGGATACTACTGTATCCCCAAATAATTAGCCGTCTGGCATTGCTGCTTAAGGCCTGATCAGTACATTTTGTCTGTATACCAATTTGGTGACCGACCATGTTCTTCTACTATAGTGTAGTCAAACATGTCTATTGATATTGGCACTACTACTGTTGATTCAGAGGCATGTTTTGGGTGAATGTTCCAGTCTTGATAAATCGAGTTTGACCTGCATATAAATCCAACAATTGACGATTGGCCAGTACTCTCACTACAACATTTATTGACACGTTATGGTGGGTAGAGACACCTACAACGTGGCTCCACCTCGTCTCTGACCTCACTGGGGAGTAAATAAATCAGACGAAGTCCAAAGATAAAGAAGTTGTTAAAGAAAGTCACTAGGTTCAGTAAAGAAGTCTTCTAAAGACAAGAAATGTCTTTAATTAATCATTTCTCAATTCACACACAAGATCCAATCAGTCTTTACTATTTTCCACTATTGTATCATTATGAATAGGTTTAAAACTGCCAAAATGGGTTTGATTAGAAGATCAATAGGGAACAGAGATAGGGGAACAGGAAACGAGACAAAGGGATCCAAAAGCAATAGCTGAAAGTGTCAGTTTGTCCTAGCTGGTGTTGTAGACCAAGCACACATCCTTCCCCATTTCACCTCCCGATTCATGATGTGAATCCCCAGCTGTATCAGATAATACGTGTGGCTTCCTCTACATAAACGCTCGGACAAATGTGTCGCTGCCATATAAGTCCAATCTGTCATCTTTAAATGATGCGTGGGGGGTGGTTTCCATTTTCAGTGTGCAGGTGGATTTAGTCTGTGTGTGTGTGTGTGTGTGAGTAGGCCGGCGCTCTGTGTGTGTAGTCCAGGGGAGGTAGTGTAAGGGGAACTCCACTTAGATTCCAAGTAAGGCTTACAGACCGTTACTGAGAGACGCGACATTGTTCACTAGAAAACGCATTTCTGCATTTGATGATGCTGTATGGCATGTTCTGCTGTCGTGTAAAATACGCTTGAACATATGTTATCAAAGCTACATAGTTTAAGATGTATAGAAATGCTGAATAGCTGAACTCAAGTGGAAATATTTGAACAGAGTTCAGAAGTTTAAAGTCTGAATGGAGTAAAGGGTAACAGTATAAACATACAAACCGTTTTAGTAATGTCAGTTGAAAAAAAGTTTTAAAAGAGTTTAAAAAATAGGTAAACTAAAATGATACAATTTGAACCTAGGCCTGGTAGTATGATAAGTAGTAGACGTAGTATAAGCATGATCAGTAGAAGTAGTATGATAATTGGTATGATAAGAAGGGACAATTACTATGATAAATAGTAGAAGTAGCATCAGTATATGAGTCGTTTTGGTATGATAAGCAGTAGTATTACAGTAGTCTTACCTTGGTTATTACAGATAATAACAAAGCTAAGACATTTGTTATTCTTTCATGGCTAATTCGTCGAGTTTAGGTTACAGAATTGTATTTGTATAGATAGCAATGACGTAAAAAAAGATTGTTTTTAGAACCATAGCCTACCTCATTGTGTGTGGAAACAGACAACAGAGCCTCAAACCAGAGCCTCATTCTCAAAAACTACTATAACATGAACATGTCATACTCAGTGGAAGATGACCAACATGCCTGTCCCTTCAAGTGGTCCCATGTGTCTGACCCTCGAAGTCCCTTCAATTTCACTGAAGTTTAAAATGGTGTAGGAGACAAGACTGTTGAATCTCAAGTATACAATATATCAGAATCTGAAGAATAATAGTAGTTAAGGGGTTATAGACAATTAGTTGAGCACTGCCTAGCAGCACTCACCTGATGAGAAGAGGCAAAAAGGTGTGGCAACATTTTAGCAATGATTTTTGATGAGACCTGAAGTGTGAGGAAGACCTGTCGCTCAAACAATATCTACCGGTTTGACACCAAGGAAGTCCCGTCGTCGATCAGATAATGTCCACCAGAACCTTCATCAACCGTTGCACACATCAAGCAGAAAATACAGGAAAAAAAGCGGACTGGTGACCAACACATCTATGCAACATGAGAAGCTTTGTGTGGGTGAATAACTCTCCCTTTTCCATGGATACAGTTACACATAAAATGTAAATTATGATAGCAAAAACTTCTCCAAGAACTTTCAGAATGAGCCAACACATGCAGGCATATTGGGCAGATGATGTTCCCACAATTTACAATATCACTACGTCAGGACAGAAAATACAGAATTTTACGATACAAACTGTTTACCACTATCAATCATCAGTATACAATGTAGGTTCCACAACAGCACAAAAGAAAACCCTTATAAACGGTATACTATAACGTTTTCTGTTCAATCTAACCCAAATGAATTGAGTGTGAAAAGTTAATTAGATCATTTTCTGGATTAACAAATAACACTTTGTTATGATAGCCTACTGTAGGGCGTTTAACCACTTTTCCATTTCATTAGAACAGGAAGGAATGAGCCACATCCTGGTAAAGTTATCTGACCTTTCAGGTATAAAAGCTGCGCTGCTGATAGAAGTCATGGTAGCATAACGTACGACGTTGTCTAGCCTACATTGATGTGTCTAATATGCAATTCGCCTACTTAGACAAGTCTTGCTGGGTTTAAAATAGGGTGCAAACGTACTCGATTAAACGAGTACTCGTCAAGTAAAACGTAAATGATTACGAAAATATTGTAATCGAAAATAGTTTTGTAGGCCTCGTCCTTTTTCCCCCAGACATCTTTTCAATCCATTTTATATTATGTTAATATGTATATTATGTATCTTGTAGTTTTGAAGCAGGATGTTTAATTAAAAAGGCATAGTCCAAAATAAAGCCTTCGCAGTGGCATATTGTTGAATAAAATAGGTTAATTCGACAACGTTTAGTAGCCGAGTTCCCCCGCGTTCAACAAGTTTTACAATGTCCGCCCGCCAGGGACATCTCCGACATCAAAACTGAATGTTACATTACATTAGCGCTACTGTGGTGGTGTACTAAAAATATCCCAATAGTTGTTTATGTAGTTTGAAAGTTAGAAATTCCATTCATGATTCAAATCGATACTCTGTACTCCTACTCCTACTACTACTGTACTCCTACTCCACTACTCTTGTAGTAATCCCTCATTTACATTTGTAACTTTGAAACTAAGTGATGCATAAAACGTTGTTCTGCGCACATAAAAAGGAACCCAGGAACCATTTAGAGGAAGCTTGCTATTGTTAGACACTTTCAGAAGGCTAATCTGAGACTGATGAAATAAAGGAAGGCACATCCTGCTGATCAACTAGTCTAGATCTGAATTTAAGACACCATACAATGAAAATGTATTACTAATTTCCACGGTGATATTATCAACCTAAACCTATATCTAAATCAATGTCATACATCTACAATAACATTACTCAAACTGAATGATATTAGATGTTCACAATAGTCGTATGAGGCATAGACGCAGACCGTCTCATTGTACCCTTTATAGTAAAGTAGAACCAGTTAGATTGAATACTATGCTGATTCAGTTCTGGCGCTCAAGGATATGAGAGTTGAAGTCATACAGGAGGAGGAACTCCTCCTTCCTCTCTCTCTCTCTTCCTTCCTTCCTCTCTCCACCTCATGACTGAAGTCAAGTTCTTCTTTCTCTGGAATCCCTCAAACCGACTGGATGTGCTGGACCGGAGGTCTGGCCCGGCTCTCCGGTACGCTTCAAACATTTCAACAGGTTACCCTGAGAAACTACGGTTTTACAAAACAGAATTCAGCAGCAGTGCATTTCAGTCCCTTGGAGTGAACATCTATAGTTAAACACTGTAGACATGCTTACATGCTGTTTCTGCAAGGGCTTGCCAAGGCTGCCATTAGAAAATGATAGATGAAGTACAAAGAGTTGTTGATATTTTCCTGACGGCTTAGCAAGAGGTGTTACTTATGAAATGGAAAGAGGATTACAAAGAACAATCATTTAATCAGATCGCGCCCAAGGGACCCATATTGGGGGTGACAAAGCCCGTGCATTTTCACAGTAAGTAATCACGGGCTCCTTAAAAACAATGAACTGCATTTGTGAGCAAAGACTTAATGCAAAGATCCTAATGCTGCATTTATCCTTCACAAATCTACTTATGCGGATCATCAGACGTCCAAACTAAATAAATACTGGATCCATGAATGACATTACCAGACAAAAGGAACCGTAAGCCACTGCCAAGAAAGAGATCCAAGTGTGAAACAGCAGAGCCGATGTTGGCATGACTCCCATTAAATGGTCAACAAACGCGTACACACAAAAACACATACACACAAACACATACACAAACGCCTACACACGAAGTGATGACGCTCAAGTCAGCACAACAGCGCTGGAGTCATCCCGGGTTTGAGCAATTATTGCTAAGCTCAGAACAGCTTCATCTCCGATACCGTCAGACAAACAAAGGCTTATCCCGACTCAACATATTGAAAACAACTTCATCTTTGACAGACATTGGTCTGGAGGCTTATATTCAATACAGACTAGGAATAAATGAGCATCCAT
This sequence comes from Merluccius productus, assembly GCA_027122695.1. Taxonomy (NCBI): domain Eukaryota; kingdom Metazoa; phylum Chordata; class Actinopteri; order Gadiformes; family Merlucciidae; genus Merluccius; species Merluccius productus. The sequence goes on from JAOPJI010000025.1 coordinate 13,389,098, forward strand.
ACATCACTTCTTCTGGCATATTAAAACACAGCAAATCAAATCCCCAGGTTCAATAATGGGTGATTTGGCCGTATATCATTTAACCACCATGTTGTGAAGTTAACAAAAGTTCATTCAAACTGTTTATTGGACTTAAAAGACATGCATCTTTTTAAAAAGAGCCTTGACAAAAAAACGATGTTAGGCTAGGAGGATTTCCCAGCAGCTTTGGCTTGAGTTGCCAACCTGAGTCACCCAGGTGACGTCATCACAGGTGAAGTCTGTGGCGTTGTTATGGGCTTGACTTAATTTTACGGGGACACATAATATATATATATATACTTTTATATTAATACAAAACAGTATACATCCAACTAAGCTTGAAAATGTTTGAGATAGATCCAGAGGAAGTTTGAATGGATCTGCTGCCCTGAGCAACCCAGGCGTTGTGAAGACGGTACATGAGGGGGAACAGAACCGCACAGAACCACAACCTCAATGTGATTAATCGAGAATAGAACCAGCAGCTGTATAGTTAACAGATTCCCAGTTTGACTCCGCAGCATACGTTTGATTCTGCAATGTGCCATTTCATTCAGAATTAGATACCGATGCACAGAACAATGTAAACGCCCTGATTACAGAACAACCCAATAAATGACGGATGGACGGACTACTGTCAAGCTGGGTGGGGGGGGGGGGGGGGGGGGTGATAGCAGTGACTGACAGCTG
>JAOPJI010000025.1:13590763-13601123 GCA_027122695.1 Merluccius productus
AGAGAGAGAGAGAGAGAGAGAGAGAGAGAGAGAGAGAGAGAGAGAGAGAGAGAGAGAGAGAGAGAGAGGGAGAAGGAGAGGGAGAGGGAGAGAGAGAGAAGGAGAGGGAGAGAAGGAATAGGAGCTATTCAGTGCTGTAACTCCATGTCTCTCCGTCTCTCTCATCTCCTCTCCTCATCCTCTTGACGCACTTTGTTGGCGTTGAGGTTACGACCAACGACTGAAGCCCCGCCCCCTCTTAGCGGCCATTTTCCAAACGTTGACCCAGAGCAGATGGCGACACCGACGTCGAAATGAAAGCACAGATAACTCATAAAAGATTTATTTTGTTTTAAAACCGAAGTGCTTGACGTGGACTTGGACTGCTAACTCGCCCGGTCTTCAAAGGGAAGGATGAGATCGCCCTCAGAACGCCGCAAGACGCGTTTCATTAGTCGCCGGCGCCGTCAGAGGCCACGCGTGTCACCGCGGCCGCGCACAAAAACAGCTCATGAATAACTCGGGCTACCGGCTTATTTTGTAGAGATGGTTCGCCAGCGGGGGGGTGTGCGTCGTCGCGGGTGATTATGCGACCGCATAGCGTCGACGCCGCCCACCCTCCTCAACCCTTAGATGTGTCTCTCAATCGGCCCCCCCCCCCCCAAAGAAAATACAAAAATATATACGAATATACAAAAATACACACACACACACACACACACACACACACACACGTGTGTTTATCCCCCCGCTGGGTGTGCCGTAGCATGTGATCCCCTCCCTCCCCCCTCTCTCTCTCTCTCTCTCTCTCTCTCTCTCTCTCTCTCTTACTCGTTGCCTTTTTTTCTCTGCTAGAAGACAGAGCAGAAATTGCCTAGTGAGGTAAATAAATTACTTTCATCGATTGCCGTAGTTGTAGAGTGACTTTATCGCAGTTTGACTTGTCCAGATACAGATCAGCATCTGACATGGTGTGTGTGTGTGTGTGTGCGCGTGCGTATGTTTATGTGTGTGTGTGTGTGTGCGTGCGTGTCTGTGTGTGTGTGTCTGTGTGCACACTTTGATGTGTCTACTTATGCGACTGTGTTTCTGTGCATTTGTCGTCAGTGTGTGTATGTGTGCGCGTGCGTGCGTGTGTGTGTGTGTGTGTTGGCCGCTGCAAATCTACTCGATACGTATCTGATCATATTAAAGTATTTAGTGTGTGTGTGTGTGTGTGTGTGTGTGTGTGTGTGTCAGTGCGAGCGTATTGGAGCCGGGAGTGTAATTGAAAGGGGCTGCCGTGTGCATGCTGAGAACAAGCAGATGAATTAATGCGGAGCTATTAGTGCGGGTCTGCGCCGGCGGCCGCGGGGCCAGATGTGTCGCGGGGGCTGATTTAGTTTATCTCTGCCTTGGTATTCATCAGCGCCGGTCATCAATAGGAGGCCCGGGCGGATGACATGTTAATACAGAGGTTAGCGCCGGACATACCTATCTCTGCCATCTCTCTCTCTCTCTCTCTCTCTCTGGATTACGGATGTGTGTGAGCAAACAGGCCCTGCGTGCACGACGTATACTTATAGGAGGCACACACACACACATGTGTGTGTGTGCAGGCACACCTACACCCCCCCACACACACACACACACACATACGCACGCTCACACACACATACATACTCTTAACTCCCCTGCTGTAGCTGTCATTCTCTTTGAAGAGTTGAAAAGTTCAGGAAAAAGGTTCCAAATGTAATGTGTGTGGTCACAAATCAGACTTAATGAATAATCTAAAGTCTGATAGCAGACGAGCTCAAATCCGTGAACGGGACATTGCGCTTTCTTTCGCTTGATATTTGTTTCGACACGTTGCTGGAGACGGGGATCCGTTGGCGCATAATAGACGAACACAAACTCGGCCGCCAGTAGTCCGGTGGGAAGACAAGCTAAAACATCCTGTCTGGACACTAATGTTAGTGCCTTAGTGCCTGTGAAGGTTTCAAATCAACACCATGTAGAAATACACAAAATCCAGGAAACAAGGAAACAGGAAACAAAGTGTAACACCATCCCTTTCAGTTTTTGGATTCTGGCCCAGGCTCTGTGCCGTTTCCCCCGGCTATAGCATAGTATACGACTGCTGGATCCCAGATTACCCATTTATAGGCAGCTTTAGCTGAGCTCCACCCCCCTCGCACCCCATGACCAACATGATTCACCACCGTCGACTCCGCCCCGCATCACCACTTCCGTCGCCAAATCGAAAGAGACTTCCCAAATGAGTGTCGCTGAGTACTACTCTAGCAGGGGAGGTAGAGTGTCGGAGTTTAATCAACTTTCCATTTCGTAGTATAATACAAGATGAGGGCCAAGGGGCTGCCAGGCATTAGAAGACAACATTAGCTCGCTGTTCACACTGCTGCACTAAACGTTTCAACTCTCCCATTCATTACCTGCGGTTTCGTACCCAACAAACCGAGGCCCCTGCCTGATTAAAAAACACAAAAAGTGAATGTTTAAAAATGAGTGTGAGGAAGCCTAGTTCGCTTGATTGGGATTATTGATGGCCCAGCAAAACTCAAATTATTGGCAGAGGAAAGAGTGAAGATTGGGGAAGATATTGTATTGCTTGATCTGCAACTTTCTTATTTTTTTCTTCCTATCCCCTTGACATCACTTGACACATCAGTCCGCCACAGCAGACGGAAGGAAGATGAAGAAAAACACTTTTTTTTTTTACAAAGCGTTTAGTTAGTTAGTTTAGTTATTGGTTTTTTAATCCACTGTGGACACAACATAAATTATTTCTATAATATGATTATTACATGACTTCACTGTGGAAGCAGTTTGACAAAGATGTCAACCAAATTCTGGAGGCAACGGTAATGGGAGAGGCCGATAGGAAACTACAAGCCATGACAACAATCCAACATTGTCAGCATCGCAACTGAGCGGTTCAGAGACGAGGAGAAGAAAGGCTCCAGAACACCTTACTCGAACCAAAGGCGGTGTCACAAAAAGGCCCGAAAACGTGCTGCCTTTATCGCCAACCCCTTCAAGTTCACCAAGGAGTTGCTGGGGCAGAAGTGCAGTGGGAAATGGGCCTGCTCACAGGAAGACAAAGACCAACATCTGAAGAAGACATACAGAAACCCTGAAAGAGAGCAGGAGATGGGAGAGTGCAACATTCTTATAGACCCCCATAAACCGGATGTGCAGTTTGACATGTCAGAGCTGCAGCTAAAGGGAGTCAGAGAGGTCATCCACAAAGCAAGGGTAAGCTCTGCTCCAGGACCAAGCAGCACCTCGTACAAAGTGTACAAGAACTGTCTCAAACTCCTGCTGCCTTTGTGGAAGATCCTGCAAGTCTTCTGGAGAAGGGGGAAGAGCCATCCGGGCTGCAGTGTACGATGTTCTTCCAAGCCCATCAAATCTGCACACACGGGGCAAAGCAGAGTCACCAGCATGTCCACTGTGCACACAGGCACATGGAGAGGGACAGTACGGATGGAGACATGATCAGGTCCCGAAGACCATTGCTGAAGCCATCAGCGCAGGAGTTGCAGGAGCTCTCGGCATCTCGGAAACTGCCAGCAGGCCGGATGGAGAGCGACCACTGATACGGCAGAGAGGGCTTCAGGATGGCGGTGGCTAAAAAGAGGAGAGCCATGGAGTCATAAGTAGCAAGCAGCTGAGGTCTGGTCAGCCGCGGTGTATGATGTCGAAAGACCCGAAAAACACCCGATGATTCCAGGTCCATCACTGAAGATGTGTCCAGAGGCATCAGATATAGATGTATGTCCACAGCGTATCAATCGAATGAAACCGCAATCACACCATCATCATTGTGTAGCACTTCTATTTTTTAAATATCTAACACAATCTATGGTTGGATATGGCTTTTGGTAATAACGGGAAGCTCAGTTGGTCGACAAACTGAAATGCCTGCCACAAACATGCTGGGTTAAGAGCTAGGTAAGAATGTGGTGCATTAGCCCACCTACCACACACACACGCACGCACGCACGCACGCACACACACGCTACTCCATCTTGATCCCCAGTGACAGGAAGCAGCCCCAGACTTCCTGGTTTAATAGATACTTATTTCAGATTATTTATTTAACTTATTTCACCTTTGGGCTGTAATGTATCTGACGGCTGGAAGCCGGATTTGTCAGAGTTTGTGTAGGGGTGTGTGGATGTGGGGGTATGTGTGTGTGCACGTTGTAACTGCCAAACGTCTCATCTCTTCACAAACAAACCCAACACGTATTTGTGTGTGTGCACGCGCATGTTTGTTGTACCTGACACAAGCACACGTGTGTGTGGGGGGGTATTTTCCTCCTCTCCAACTGCTTTTGACCATTGGCTTGAAGCGCAGTGGGCCTAGTGCTTTTTCTTTTTTAGATTTTTATTCAACTCAACCGTGATGGTTGCGTTTATTAGTTTCAGTGTTAGTTTTATTATTTTTTGTAATATGGGGTATTTGTCAGGGGCGAGATTCAAAGAACAAAGAAAGTATTCAATTAATAAAAACTCAAACAAAACATGCCATTTTAAAAAATGTATTCACTTAGGATAGATGAACAACTATCCACAAACTACAAAAGATTTGTCAGTGTGTTTGTGTCATTAACCAGAAAAACAACAACAAAAGTCCATAAAATGTAGATATGGGCACAAATGTGTAAACAGTCATGATGCAGCTTGAAGTGTGAAACGTGTGTAATTCTGCTTCGGAGATGAGATGTAGGCAGTGGGCCGCATAATAATGAAAATAGCCAATAGACTAAAGACACACATGAACAGCATGAACTAAACCCATGCATGAGCTGCACATGACATTGCTTGGGATGCAGGAGTCTCAAGGAGCTCAAGCTAAAAAAAAAAGAAGTGATTTCATATCCACCCAAAATACTAGGCTTATGCTTACTCTATAAACAGAGAGCAGACTGTCTGAGTCTCACCATTCATTGAATATCGAGTGGAAGCTATCTAAAAAAAACATTCACCAGTCACAGATATGACTGTTTGTTGCTTGATGTTGTCTGAAGTAGTCCAGGCGGGTAAACAGATTATTTGCAGTCTTTAAAATATTACTTTCAAGACGCGTTTGACTGCAAAACAAATGGAAAAAGACGAAGAAGAGTGAATACGGCACATTCGGCAAAGCAGGACAAAGCGGCGTCTTAAAAGGAATATTTTGAAGACTTTTGCAAATAATCTGTTTACCCACCTGAACTACTTTGGATAATAGCAAGCAACAAACGCAGACATATCTGTGAGTGGTGAACGTTTTTTTTCGATGGATGGTGAAAGAATAGGCAGGAGGCAGAGCGCTACGTGCTCTCTGTTTATAGTGAGGCTGCAAGATGTATGAAATAAATTGACAAAGACGAAAAACTATAGATTTTTCTCGATCATTTTAGTTTATATTAGTTTTGTAAGTTTTGTAAACGTATAATACAGTTTCAGTTATTTTACCGTTTCTTTGTAAAGCCTCGTTTTTATTTTTATTTCAGTTGACGGAAATGTTTTCTCACACCTAGTTTTCCTTATTTCGTTAGTTTTCGTTAACGTTAATAACTGTGGTCTGGACATCGACCTTCTCAGAAAAAGTGTCTGTAAAGGTTTCAAATCCACACCGCGTAGACTGCCCACTAGAAATACACAAAATCCAGGAAACAAGTAAACATGAAACAAGGTGTAACACCACCCCTTTTAGTTTTTGGATTCTGGCCCAGGCTCTGTGCCATCTCCCCCCAGAAGTATAGTATAGGACAGCTTGATCCCAGATTACCTGTTTATAGGCCGGTTTAGCTTAGCTCCGCCCCCTCGCACCCCCTGAGTCAGACACCACCTTCACCTTCACCGCTTCACCACTGCCGTCGCAAATCAAAAGAGACTTCCCAAATGAGCTTCGCTAAGCACTACTCTAGTAGGGGGGGGGTAGAGATGGGAGTTTAATCAACTTTCTATTTCGTAGTATAATACAAGATGGGTGCCAAGGGGCTATCAGGCACAGACAGAAGACAACATTAGCTCGCTGTTCACACTGCTGCACTATACGTTTCAACTCTCCCATTCATTACCTGCGGTTTCGTACCCAACAAACCGAGGCCCCTGCCTGATTAAAAAACACAAAGAGCGAAAGCTTAAAAATGAGCGTGATTGGGATTATTGATACAAATTATTGGCAGAGGAAGGAGTGAAGGCAACTTTTTCTTTTTTTTTCTTCTTCTTCCGCCCACACACCACTTGACATCTCAGTCCACCACAGCAGACGGTGATGAAGGAAAACAACATTTCTTATGAAGCGCCCAGCTATTGGTTTTCTTATCCACTGAGATTTTGACACAACATAAATGATTTGATTATTACTTTAATATTATTATTATCAATTGAATGAAACCTCAAGTCACAGCAACACCGTTGTGTTGAGCTTCTATTTTGTATATATCTAACACAGGGGTCTCCAACCTTTTTTCCTAATTTTCCTAAAGAGCTAATTTGACAAAATGAAAGTGGCCAAGAGCTAGTCATGTTTTATATTATTAGTAACATTTAGCTGAACATAGCTGATCTCCACCTAAACCAGTTGAATAAGCTTCTTTTGTGCGAACATTTACAAAATGTTGATATCACATTTTGTATCAAAACATCTTAAATTCAGTAGCATGTGCATGCTTCTTTCTGTATGCAGTTCTTTACATTTTGAATGTGTCAAGCACACACTATCAAATGTACATCAAATTAATGTCATAGAAAACAAATGTCATTACTTGCTATTAATGTCATTACAATTTTACTTGTCCTTATTTTCTGTCTGTCCACATATCACTGTATCACATCATCACTTTCCTTCACTTCATCATCTGTAGTTCACATGCATGTTGCATACATTCAGTCTTTTCTATAGTTAGTGAGATGATGCATGGAGTCAACAAGAGAGGTGTATGCTGGAGTGTATCCACTCAGGTTCACTCATATGGAGTCATTTAAATGTTCATCTGTCTTGTTCTGAACTTTGCTTCACAAAGATATGTTGACCCAAACAAAGCAGACATTTTCAGAGCTAGTTTTCTGGCTCTACTAGGTTGCAGAAATGTGTGTGAATGTTGCTGGACATCATTTTGGAGGTTTATAACCTCTATCTCCATCTCCACAGGATTGACACAGAACAGTTCAGTCATCTGTCCTGAAATCTCACCTATGTCCGCTGTCATTAAGGGGTCGGCAACAACTGTCACACAGAGCTCAACATTCTCAAAGTCACTGAATCTGTCTGCAAACTCCTGCCCAAACTTGGACAGTAGGTCACAATACAAAAGGTACATTCATGGCTTTCCAACACCTTTGCGACTGAGGGGAAGTGCTGAAACCTTTTGTTTTTCACTTGTTAAAAACAAAAGATGTTAAATGTGTTAAATGTAAAATGACTAGTACTGATCATATCACATATGTTTTTATCTTTACCTTGTAACTGTAGGTTCAAGTGATTCAGTTTCTCAGTTACAGCCGTCAAGAACGCAAGGAAAGAAAGTGCTGCAGTATCTAACCCCTGCTTAGCCATCTGATCTCAGTGTAGAGAAGGAGATTCCCATACTCAGCAGAACATTCCTCCAGGAATTGCTTGAAGTGCTGGCCTTTGCTCGAATGGAGTTGATAACCTTAACAACAGGTGTCATGACATGATCAAATCCCATAACCTTTGAGCATATAGCCTGTTGACGAATGATACAATGATAGTTCAGAATTTTAGGAAAGTCCGGGTCCGCTTTGCAGTGGGCAATAAATCCTGAGTGACGCCCTGTCATAGCCGGCACTCCGTCAGTTGTTACAGACACCAGCTTTTCAACAGGGATCTTTTTTTTCCACAAAGTAGTCCTTCACAGCATTGTAAATATCAATTCCTTTGGTTGTAGTTTTCAGTGGAAGTAAGGTAAATCACCATCCGAACGAAGACAGCCAGCTGGGCCGTATCGCTGGAGTCAACCAACTCATCACACTGGATCGAAAACCATTTGCACCTGTCCATGCCCCGTTCTAGCTGCTCCGCTTCATCCGCAGACAGCGCAGACACTCTCCTTGCCACCTCCTTAGCACCAAGTTGTACATCGCCAATAGCAGACATCATTTCTCTTACTTTTATGGTCCTTGAATAATGTTTCAGCCACCGCAGTCTTCGCCTCTTTTACAATCCCGCCATCGGTGAAGGGCTTTTTGTGCTTTGTAAGGATGTGCGCCACTTTAAACAAAGCCTCTGTTGCTGCGTTGGCCTTCTTCTTTGGTTTGGTAAACAGAGACATGTCTTTTGAGCATTGTTTTCAGCTCCTTCACCTTCTCTGTTCGTAGACTGCTACCGGCCGGAAAGTCCTGTGAAAAGTTGCTGTAGACTTGAACTGTGAACTGGCGCTCGACGTTCATCTTTTACCGACTGTGTGAGACACACACACTTGTCATTCACATGTGTGAAAAAAAACTCTGTTTCACATTCCTCATGAAAATAGTATTTCTTATGCCTTTTTTTTGGCCTGGCTATTTTCTGTCATTGTCAAATCTGGTGTGTGCTTGCTAGCTAGCTTGCAGCGTGTCGGCGTCACTGACGTAACCAACCTTGACAGCAGCGTAACTCGTTTAATTGACAGCTGGCGAATAATCATTTAGTGTCAGAGGGGGCAGCATTTAAACAGGTTTACCATGTGAATGTTACCAAATGTACGTACATATTCTTTAAACCTTAAGCAAGCCACTCAGAAACGGGTTTCTGTGGAGCGACGTGTTGGAGACCCCTGATCCAACACAATCTATGGCTGGACGCAATCCAAGATAGCGCCACAGGTGGACGCCACGGTTCTGTGCAGTATTCAGGTTCAGTATTAAAGGACGCCTATCGCTCTGTCCCCCAAGCAGCTTTGGGACTCTCTCTGGTTCATCTTCTCCCGACTTACAGGCAAAAATTAAGATCTGCTAAGCCTGTGGTCAAGACTGTAAAGAAATGGACCAATGAGGCAAAGTTGGAGTTACAGGCCAGTGTTTTTGAGGCTGCTGCTACAGACCTAGACAAACTTACTGACACTTACTGACATCTTACATCAGTTTTTGTGAAGATTTGTGTGTGCCGACTAAAACCTTCTGCACATACAACAATAAACCCTGGTTTACTGCACATCTCCAGAAAGACACTGACAAAGGAGATCAGAGTAGCAAAGAACACCACACACTAAGAAGTTGCAGGACAGGTTTTCTGCCAATGACCCTGCATCATTGTGGAGAGGCCTGGGGGAAATCACCAGCTACAAGAGACCTGGCCCCCTGTAGAACCATCAACTGGCTGACGACCAGTTAAAAAGTCCACCTTCACACCCTTCACCCACCCCGGCATGCCCCTCACCCCTCCCCTCTGACCCCCCACCTGCACCCTGTGAGGAAGAAGTGAGACAGCTCTTTCACAGACAGAAGACCAGGAAGGCCCCAAGCCCAGACGGCATGTCTCCCTCCTGCCTGAAGTCTGTGCTGACCAGCTGGCCCCCCATCTTCACCCAGATCTTCAACAGATCACTGGAGCTGTGAGAAGTCCCCTCCTGCTTCAAACGCTCCACTTCACCGCAATCCCCCACAGACGTCAACGCCCTGACGTCTGTGGTCATGAAATCCTTTGAGAGACTGGTGTTCGCCCACCTAAAGGACATCACAGGCCCCCTGCTGGATCCCCTGCAGTTTGCTTACTGGGCAAACAGGTCGGTGGATGATGCAGTGAACATCGGACTGCACTACTCCCCAGGGACATAGGTGACAAGGTGACAAGTGTGCATACAGACGGGAGCTTGAACAGCTGGCTCTCTGGTGCGGTCAGAACAACCTGGAGCTAAACACGCTCAAAACTGTGGAGATGACAGTAGACTTCAGGAGGGGTCCCCCTTAATGCTGCCCCCCCCTCCCCATACTCAACAGCACTGTGTCTGCTGTGGAAACCTTCAGGTTTCTGGAATCCACAATCATCATGTAGCGTAGGGACTAGCGTAGGGACTAAAATCAAAAAGGCCCAGCAGTGGATGTACTTCCTGCGCCAGCTCAGGAATTTCAACCTGCCTCAGGAGCTGCTGATCCAGTTCTACACTGCAATACTCTGCACTTCCATCACTGTCTGGTTTGGTTCAGCCAGAAAAAGCTGCAGCTGCAGAAAAAAAATCATCGGTGCCAACTTGTACACACTGTATAACACACTGTATATTATGTATACATGCGTATTCTGTCATGTCCTCTTACCTCATGTATATAGTTACCTGTTAATTATTCCATATTTATTCCAGCATCTTTGCATTATTGTCTTCCTGCTACAAATTAATTGCTTTCGTTTTTATATATATTACAAAAAATATATATATATATATATATAC
>JAOPJI010000025.1:13824125-13835034 GCA_027122695.1 Merluccius productus
GCTGTCGTTTTTCAACAACCCGGGTCTGTGTCTGTGCCAGGCCCCGCGCCCCTCCCTGCCTCTCTCCCCGCGCGCATCTGTGCCCCCCCCCCCCCCCCACAACACTTTTGTGTTTGCACAACACTTGTGGAACCGTCGCTGAGTAGAGCCAGACCTTTCTCCAGCACTGGCACAGCGCTAACACCTAGTGTGGACAGACAGGTCTGGCTATGCGAGGCTAGCTACACACACACACACACACACACACACACACACACGCACGCACATACTCACAGACACCCCTCTCAACTTTACATGCACTTAACATGCCCTGTCTGTCCTTTCTTTGACTCTTTCAGAGATGGAGAAATTTGGGAAGTGAGGAGGAGCGAGGATGGACGTTATGTTACAGAAGGACAGAGAGGGGAGAGGGAGGCTCTGGCTGGTCCGGAGGCTGTGGTCCAAACCAAAGACGCCCGCTATGTACTCTATATCGTGGGGAGAGTTAAAAGCCATCAAGACACGGAGAGAGATAGAGACTGAGACAAGAAAGAAACAGAAACAGAAAAAGACGACTCAACACAGAGGTGAACATCACCATAAGCACCGTCCAGAACGAAGCGAGAGAGTGACATCCAGAGAAGTGGTCGTTTATATACCTTCTTGTAGCGTCGAGCTTACAGAAACATTTTGCCTTCATCTGAAATATTGTAATTAAACATAACATAAAACATAAAAACAAAAACCTCTACACTGAATTGCTAGTTTATGCACACAGTGCAACTGTAGAGGTGTAATCATACGAGACCGAAATATCTGATTGTCTGTTGCACTCACGCCTTCTTGCTGACACCAACTTATCCATCGCACAGCAACAACATGATACTGCTTTGAACTGCTACTGGTGGCAGCGGTATTAATGACATCATTGCTGTGCGATGAATCAATTGGCTGTATTGGAACTGGTTGCAATGCTAATTATTTTGTATGGAATATCATTTTTCTTATTGTTAACGAATGTAAAACTCTGATGTTTGGACCTGATTTTGAACTGCTATTGCTTTGTAGGTACCATTATTTGTATTCATAGCTGCTGGGCTGGCCTTTATATTTTGACTATTATGAATTTCATTAAAGCCATGAAAAAAAAACAACAACCTTGAGATCTTATACGAGTGTAACTGATTCAACGATTGACAACATAGTGAAATAAAAAGTTCCCATACAGATCCCAGTTAGGATAGAGAGGCCGGGGTTGGCAACAGGGATAGCTTGCAAGGAAATGATGCAGCACAGATGACATCAAAAATGATGGGGTATATTATGGGGTATTGGAGGAGGGTGGTGGTATGCAGGAGAAAAATGTGTGCAGAAAAATGGAAAAGCTTGTGGTGTAGCCTGGAGGTCTATGTTGTGGCAGCAGTAAGTCTCGTCTGGAAATCGACTGGAATCTGCGCTCCAGTGGTTCGTGCTTTAGAAGGCATGCTGTCAACAGGCTCCCCTCACTTTCACCCACAACTGCTGTCTCACTGTCTTAGCTGTTGCCCTAGCAGTTATACACACTGTACAATATGGAGCAAATAATACACACAGTCAATACGGACAAATTAAGTCATTGTTTATTCAACTTTGCCACAAACAAAGACGACCTGAATTCAAGACACATGGCTTACCTTATATACTTTGTACAGTTTGTTTTTTTTGTATACTTTCCTTTCTTACAAAATACATTGTGCTCGAATATTTTCCACGCCTCTATAAACGGTAGAAAACCCTGGCAATTGTTTGACTGTAGTACACCTGCAGTTCTCTCGGACCAGTAAAATCATACTCACTCACTCACTCACACACTCACTCACTCACTCACTCACTCACTCACTCACTCACCCAAAAAAAGGGATGGGGGGAAAACAACAGCTTTGGAATAACACATAACACAATGTTATATCACTTTACAAGAATAGAATTTCAACAACATGTTAAATAGGAGAAGAGCGTCCCTGTAACCCGTCCCCGTCGTCTCCCTTACTTGGAATCCACCGTGTGTAAACCACAGCGCCAATATAGTCTTGGGGGGGTTCCCCCCCCGCGCGCACGTACGTACACACACACGTACACAAACACAAACACACACACACCCCTCTCTCCATCTCTCCAGCTGATGGTCGTGTTACGCCCGTTTTCAAACCCTCACCTCTGGACGGAGAGGGTGCACAGGGCTTGTGTGAGGGGGAAAGTGTGTCCACGAGAAAGACTAAAACTGAGCCTCATGAGGTACCGGAGCCTAGAGCTCATCAACGTCTTACACTTAAATAATAATAATAATACAAAAACAATAATAATAATAATACCCAGACACACATCCCAAAAGGCTATGAGCACATTAGGAGCAGTACATTGTTAATGACCCATTTAAAGGCAGCCACGGTAAGACAGACAGACCATGTTGTGTCTTAGTGACCCTGATGCAGCCGGTGTTCCCACCAATCACCTCGGTCCGGTGATGGGGATCCTCCTTCTGATTCGACGGGAGAGATGCCTGTCGGGGAGGTATTTAAGGTGTGCTTTGCGCCACGCCTGGTAGGACGTGGTCCAGTGTCCTCAGGGCTTGGTTATGATGAGTATTATTAGGCATCCAGAGCAGCGCTGAAGTCTTCTTTGGGGCTTTCCACTGGGGAGGAGCTGTCTGGGACCGGGGGGTGGGGCGACTGGACCATCTCAGTTCCACAGCTGCAGCTCACACAACCCTGTCAGACAGAGAGACAGGGACAGAGAGAGAGAGAGACAGTCCTGTGAGCAAGTGTACAGTCATGTATCTGTATGTGTGTGTGTGTGTTTATTTATTTATTTATTTGGCAGGGACATTACACATCAATCAACATTTAAGTTCACACTCCAATGTAAAAGTGTCAGAGGTTTTGCATGTGTGTGCGTGCGTGCGTGCGTGCGTGCTTGCGTGCGCCCCCCCCCCCCCCTAACCTGTGTGTCTATCTCCTTGGGTATGGTGTGCTGCTGGACCCAGGGGTGCACCTTGGCCAGCTCCTCTCTCTGCTGCTGGGTGAACCAGGGCTGGTGGGGCTGCATGACGCGCAGCCTCTCCATGTCCTCCGCTAGAACCTCCTGCTGGTCCCTGGGGAGCAGGAGCAGGAGACGGGGGGAGGAGGAGGAGGAGGGATTTGAAATGGAGCACAACACAAAAGTATCAGACACCGAAAGAACTACATGTCTGCCATCACAGTCGTTACATTGAGTGACTTTTTAGTTCTCGTTTAAAAAGGGGTTATTGTGTTCAAATTAAATATGATGAAATAAGAACAGCAGTACTTTTGAATGTCGGAATGCAGAATTGTGCGTTGCTTTGTCATCACGTTGTTTAGTCTCACAAGTGACGCGCCTAATTTCCTGGGAACGGTAGACACAGGGAATGTGTTTCGGGAATAAGGCACGGTGTGTTTTGGCGTCCTGTTTACCTGGTGTGGATCTGGTATGACATCATCACTGGCTCTGCTGTGCGCTGGATCATGCTCCACAGGGAATTCTCCACCCGCGTCCCGAAGGTCTGCTGGGGCTCCGCTGCCCCCTCCTGGCTCTTGCGGGCTTTGCGCGACGTGTCGGACGAGTCGTTGCTGGCAAAGTATTTGCTGCTGTTGCTGCTGCTGCTCCCTAGAAGGAAGAGTCGGGCCGTCAGTTTCAAACGGTTTACTTTGTTTGTCTGCTTTGTTTGTTTGAGCACAGGTTTGTTTTCGTATGCTCTATGCTTACATCCTTTTTTCTTTCCCTCATGTTATTCTTGTCTGGTATACCCCAAGACAAAAAGATTTTCGATTCATCGTGTTGTGTAGTCGGGTGGAAAAGAACAAACGGGGGAACAAATCGGTATAACGCATTAAAATATGTCAGCGGGTCTGGCATCGTTCATTGACCCATTGACCCGCAAGCCGGGGTGTTTTCTCGCCATCCCTCGTTTACCTGTGTGGGACGTGGAGGTGCCGTTGAAGCCCGAGCCCAGCGAGCCTCCGGACTCCCCTGAACCGGACCCCGAGGCGTTGGAGCCGGTGCCCGAGCGGGCGTCCTCCGGCTGCTCCTGCAGTAGCAGGTCCAGCAGCTCGCTGGACGGGGACGGGACGTCGTGGTTCTCAGAGTCACCGGGGGCGCCGTCGCCCTGGCCACGGATAAAGGAAGGGAGATGATGCGTTCAGATTGGTGGAAGAAGCCTATTTTGTAGACACGCCAGACACGATACAAACTAGGGGTAGGAAATCAGTTCACTTAAGTATCGCGATTTTTTGATTGATTCAGTATGTTCATTGTTTTCAAGTGAAATGCATACAAGAAGTACACTACATCAACAGTGGCATGTAACCTTCCCTTAAACCCTTTTGGGTTTGGAAAAGTCAAAAAGACTGATGTGCCTTGTTTTTGGAATCATACCTCATGATATACAGTCTCTAGAAGTGTATCATTCAACTTTTTCGGAAAACAAATTGATATATCGAATCGCGATACTTAAAAATCGCAACACATCGAATCGGCACTCCTAATCCGACATAGTGTCGGATTGGGAGAGATGAGCATATCGTCCCAGCCCCTACTGTTTTGTAGACAGCCGGACATAACACAAAAGGTAATTCCTGAGGTCCGACAGAGGACAGGCCACTCACCCCCGTGACGTGTTGCTCATGCAGGCTCTCGGCCATGTGGTGACCGGTGCTGCGATGGACCTCGCTCGGCTTGGGCAGCTCCTCCTGCAGCAGGTTGAGCTGAAGCGGAGAACTGGAGCGAGAGCTGGAGAACAGAGCTGGGGGCCCCGCCGCCACTTCCTCCTCCTCCTCTTCCTCCTCCTCCTCCTCCTCCCCCTCCTCCTCCCCTACAGAGGAACCGGCTGTGGGGGAGCAAAGCAGCGGGACTGTGGGCTGGGGGATGGGCTGCGTCTGGTACTGGGGCTGCTGGGGGGGGAAGAGAGCGGCGGAGGCCGGCGCATAGCCACCGATGGTGAACGGTGCCTCGGGGAGCACGGCGGGGGCCGCCACCGGGGGGTAGATGGAGGGGTAGTCCGCGCCGAAGGCGGGGTAGTGGGGCAGTATGACTGCCATGACGGGGGTCACGAAGGGGTTGATGCTCTGGGGTTGAGCCGTGGGCTGCATGGTGGCAAAGTTGTGGATGGGCTGAAAGTTGTGGATGGGCTGAAAGTTGTGGTGGATGGGCTGAAAGTTGTGGACGGGCTGCATGCCTGCGTGGCTCTGAGCCGGCTGCAGGATGCTGAAGTCGTAGCTGGGCTGGCCTTGTTCCGGAGGCACCACAGGGGTCAGGACTGGTGGCTGCTGTTGTGGGCCCGGCTGCTCCCGACACGGCTGGCTCCCCATGATGTGGAAGTAGGGAGCCTGGAGTTGGGACATCTGACCGTAGGGGGCCTGGAGTTGGGACATCTGACCGTAGGGGGCCTGGAGTTGGGACATCTGACTGTAGGGGGCGACCACTTGCGGCTGGGAGGACTCCGAGGAGGGCCAGGAGGAGTCAGGGGCTCGGCGGGGGGGGGCGGCGGCCAGGGAGGCGTAGCTGTCCGACGAGCCCCTGGGCTTGGGCCGCTTGTGCTTCGGCTTGCCTGTCCGCGGGCGGTTCAAGCCCTCTCGCCCGATGGCGCGGCCTGCGGAGAGAGATGCGAGCCGGTCAGAGAAACGCCGAGAAAACTAGACAGCGAGATCTACCATGTTGACCATGTGACACACATCGGTGTCTAGAGTCGGACCTGGGTGGTGGGAGTGGGCCATGGAGCTGTCGTCCTGCTGGAGGTAGGCGCTGTAGGGGCTCTGCTGGATGCGATGGCGGAAGCGATCCACGTACTGCTGCTCCTCCTTCTGGGTGTGGGCCGACAGCACCTCCTTTGTGAGGCCCACCAGCCGCAGCTCCTCTGCGGCGGCGGCGGGGCTGGGCTGGGGGCGGGCCGGGGTGGGCGTGGCATCCGCTGGCTCGCTGCCCATTGGTGCATCCTCCAGGGCTGTCACCTCTGTATTGGTGGAAGGGGATGGGAGGGTAGACCATTGCTGCGGTGTCCATGGAAAAAAAACAACTGACCTACACACTGCTCATTGTTTATAACTTGCCTTATTTTATTTTTTTACCTTATTCTTTATTATGCACATATAGCTCCTGCAATATCCCGTTATTTTCCCCTGTTTATAGCTTTATATTAATATAATTGATATATTTATATTTGCACAGTTGAAGGAGTTGTCGCAACTCTCATTTCACTGCTGTTGTATAACAATGTACAACAATGACGCATGTGACGAATACATCTCTTTAATCTTGGAAAGGGAACCACAGGTGTGGATGATTCCCGGATTGCGGTGTGTGTGCGTGTGGGACTCGGGTACCTGACTCAGGCTGTGGCACGTGGACTATGGTGCTGCTGTAGGAACACTGGCTGGTGACCGAGACCACGCTCATGGCCTTGGTGGACATGGTGATGTTCGTGAGGGGCGCGCCCACCACCGCTGCTGCAGTGGAGCCGACAGACACCTGGCTGTCCAACACCGCCACCACTGGAAGAAACACAAGTCACAAGTCACACCCAGGTTGAGGTTTAGCAGTGGCAGTGTTGGTTTGTGAGAATTTATACACTTGACACACTTTATATTAGTGGTTGCTCGTCTCACCGTCTGAGCTGGCCTGTGCTGTGCCTGTGGCTTCCCTGGGCTTGTCGTCTTCTGAGGTCGACGAAGGAGAGGCCGCCATGGACCGCTTCAACGCTGGACCTGTGCAGCTCTCAAGAAACCTGGCGTGCACACACACACACACACACAAAAATTACAGATAATTCATGAACAAGCTAAACAGGATAGATGCATGGGGAGGGAGTGACATTGTGATGGCGTCCCACACACCTGATGATATTGTCCACACAGTTGATCTGTTGATAGGAGGGCATGTGCGTCCGCTTCCTGGTCCCCTCGGGATCTCTGACCTCACTGGTGGAGGCCACAGGGGGCCGGGGGGCTGCAGGAGGGAACCGAGAGGAAAAAAACATCAAGCTAGTGCCATGTCCTCCTCATTAGATGGGGTTACAAGAGAGGAGTGTAAGAGGGGGACAGGTGGATAACTTACCGGTTGCGGGTCTACCCAGTGGGGTAATTTTGTTCCAGGAGTCCGGGTACACCTGCTGGCCCCTGTGCTTGACTTTCTTCACGTCAGCACATATCTGCTGCAGCGTCATCTACGTTAGCATAGACACACATGTTTCACATATTTTTGTGACATCACATGTGGGAGTGTCCACCCCCACTTGTGATGTCTATAGAGGGTAGATTTTGACATGGTCAAGGCTGATCACCATCCCACCTGGTAGTAAAATAGGGGCCCTTCAAAATGAAATTACAAACCGTTTCAAGTCAACACAATTGCTTTGGATAACTGGTGTTTCTTATGCATGTGTGGTATGGCCTCTGAGCCAGTGATGGTTACCGGTTCACGGTGAGAGTCCTCCCACAGGTTGCCGTTGCTGTCACTGGACGAAGCTACGCTGATGTAGTGCTCATGTGAGCCATTACTGCCAAGGCTGCCATACCCGCTAGAACCATTGTTATGGATCGGCTATGTGGGGGGGCAGAAAAATAATAAGCAATCAATCAATCAATCAATTAAAACACTTTTTTTTGGGGAGGCATGTGTAGTACAAACAGCAAGTAACAATACAGGAAACATTCAAAAAATAAGCAAAATGCAAAAATAAGCTGATGAAAGTTATTAACACCATCACACCAAACACAAATATGGAGGGATGAGGGTTACTTGTCTGGGTGTGAGGTTTGTGTGGTGTGTGAGGTTTATTCATGTACATACCTGCAGAAAGAGCTTGTAGATCTTGGCCTGCAGATCTCTGATGTCCTTGTGGGTGACGGGCAGGTCGTCTTTACTGCCAGCAGGGAACACATCCTCGTTCAGAGGACTCCTGAAAGCATGTGGCGGCAAGAGGAAAACACACCAATGTAACAAATCATTGTCTTGGATTATTATTACGCTGCTATACTTCAAAAGGTTAGGAAGCTAATTCGACAAGGAAATCAGAATACTAGAATTTAAAATCAGAATACATTTTTGGCTCAAAAAACGTGCGCCCGTCCTCCCTCCTTACGTTCTGACTTTGTGGCGTCCGATGATGAAGGCCACCTTGCGGCTCCAGGGGTCGATGAAGCTGGACCAGCAGGTGTCCAGCGTGACGTAGTCTCCATTCTGACAGCGCAGGCGGACCGGCGAATGCTCAAACGGGGACTGGCCCGCGTATTTCAACACTAGAGGCCAAAGAGAAATGTAAATGTGAATAAATGTAAATACAAAAACGAATACAAAAGAAGGCGGGGCAGCTTCATCCACATCATATTTTTGCGTGTCCCATGGCATATGCCACCGGTGACCTACGTACCCTTTCGGTGCATGGAGAGCATAAGGATGCGGTCCTCTGGGTGAACACAGGTTAGCAGGGATGTACCTATCAGATCCTGAGGAAGGTATCCTAGTAACGGCACAGCCCTGCGGGTACCCAAGTTCATTAGCCACCTAATCAACTTTGTTAGCCACCTCATCATCTCAACATTTACTAGTGTTCTGTGTGTGTGTGTGTGTGTGTGTGTGTGTGTGGCTGCGGCTGCGTCTCGCCGGCATGCTGCACCAACAAACAACTTTTTAACATCTACACCCGTTGTAACTACCAGCGTTAATGTAGTTGATGCATCAAGAGTCCGAAAACTCGTTTTGATCATGTTGATCACCCTACTGAAACTCGCTTTCAAACAAGCGTTGCTCGGTGGGAGAGTCTATCGGCTACCGGAGTATGCCGACCCAGTCACGCCGGGCGCCCTGTCTTTTGATACGGATTTCTCCGCGTACCACCGCCCGCTGTCCCCGCAGCTTTGGGCTGCTTTCCAGGACAGCGAGAGAGCCTTCAGAGCCGGACTCAACACTGGGCCACGAAGGGAGAAGTGCTTCGCGTGTTCGGGAGACCCAGGAGAGTGGATACGTCTGATCAAAGTACTGTACGGAGTATTCTTTAAGAACGGCGTTTTTACAACTGTGAGCCATCGGGGGAAACAGCTAGGGTTCCCGTTCATGAAATATGTTACGCGGATCCTGAAAAAGTTTCCCCTGTACCAGCCGCTCCCCGAGCCGATGACGTCATCCTCAGCTGCTGTCTGGATCGAGGGACAACTGTGTTTCGTTAGAAATACAGTGCAGCCCCAGCTCTGCATCAGAACGCAGGAGCGCCGCAGTATAAAAGTGAGCAGGAACAAGCTTGCTTCGCTGTGGCAGCATAGAAGATCAAAGGCGATCCAGATAATTCTTAACAACAGTGAATACCCGGACACTCCCCCCTGTCCCAGTGACATCATAGCTGTACAGCAGTACTATGAAAATAAATGTCAAAGCCGAACGTCAATCAGTGATCCTCTCCCATTAACCCCTTGGAGTAGCCTGCCACCATTTCAACCTAGTGACTTTCCAGACACCTCCTACTTCACACTGGCTGAAATAAATACTGTCATATGCAGCCTACCCAACAACAAGGCATGTGGCATAGACGGCGTTAGTTATGAAAGCCTTAAAACTCCACAGACATGCGAAAAAATTACATCTTTATTTAATGTCTGCTTGGAAAATAAAAGAGTCCCTGAGACCTGGAAAGGAGCAATGATTCACCGCATCCCCAAAAAGGATAATATAGCAGATGATCCGTCCACCTGGAGGGACATCTCCCTCCTACCCACCATCTACAAAGTGTTCATGAAGTGTATCCTGTCCCGTGTGTTGCCCTGGCTAGTGGACAATAACATCCTCTCACCCAACCAGAAAGCATACATTAACAGACAGGGCATGAATGAACACGTGTTTTGTCTGAAAACTGGGATCGATGATTTCAAGCATGAATCTTGCAAATTCTACTCTGTCTTCCTGGACTTCAGGGACGCTTTTGGGACCCTGACCCACAATGTCATGATCCACGCCCTTGAGGAAATCCAGCTACCTCGCGTGTTTATTGACATTATTAAGGATGTTTACAGCTCTTCCTTCATTCAGGTTATCTGTGGGAAACAACTCACAGATCCCGTCCCCCTCCAGGTGGGCATTAAAACCGGCTGCCCGTGGAGCGCCATCAATTTTGTCCTGGCCATCAACCAGTGGATTAGGTGGCTGTGCGACTGTGCACCACCCAATGTGATTTCCCCAAACCCCATACAAGGCTACGCAGATGATGTGCAGCTGGCTTCTCGGGAGGAGAGTGTCATCAAGGACATGCTCTCCAGAACTGACACATTCCTGGACTGGTCCGGTCTGGAGATCAAACAGTCTAAATGTGCAGTTCTATACCAGAGAAGGAGTGGCGGGAATCGCTGGTACAAATCTAAAACGGATAGGGATCCAGAGTTTTCCATCAACTCGGAACCAATCCGTGTGTACGACCTGCACGAGACGTACACCTACCTCGGGCACAAATTCAATGTAGCAGGCGAGTGGAAGAAGCAGGTTGAATATATGGTCACGGAATTCACCATCAGGCTGGATTTGATTGATGTTTCACCACTTCCTCTGCTCATGAAGTTGGAGGCCATCAGACAGGTGGCCCTGTCGAGAATTCAACATCTTTTCTCCAACGTACACCTCGCGTGCAAAACACTGCGGGAACTAAACAACCAAGTAGTTTCTGTAGTGAGGAAGTGGTTTGGACTGAACACCCATACAACCAGGGACATTATTTTCCAGCCCAAACAGGAGGGAGGTCTAGGCGTTCCAAACGTGGAGTGGATCTATAATGCCACCAGGCTGTCCCACCTGACCAATATGCTGAACAGTGATGATCGGACTGTCAGGGAACTTGCACGTTCTTCATTGTTTCTGGACATGAAGCGACGTAAAGTTCCCCTGGCAGGAGAGGGTGAGC
>JAOPJI010000025.1:13843813-13856291 GCA_027122695.1 Merluccius productus
AATCACGTCGGCCAAACCTGTAAGAAATCCTATTGGTCAAAACAGAGAGTAACCATTTGCCCCCCGTTTTCCTCCTACAGTGGCCATCAAACACTGGCTATGATGATCTATATTTTTCTAATTATACATTGTAGGGGTGCAAGTCTAGTTTCCTAATTGTTAAATCATTGTTTAAAGTTATAGGCCGATGACAGAGGTGTACTAGCAGGGATGACAACAGGTGTATCTCATTAATTATTAATTGGTCTATAGGCATGCCAGTGCCCATCATTAAAGTCATCCTAATCTTTCGAAGTTGCTTCTCATTTTAGGAAAGTCATTTACAAGGCTAATATTAATATAGTATGGATTATATTACTAGACATAACATTCATTGTTGGATCACATACATTTACAAAATGTTCTGTAAAGATTATCATCTAAAATATCCTCCTTAAATTCTTCAGCATAAGGCAGGGCACAACATATTAACTCATCTCACACAGTCTTCCTTTACTTTGGAGATGAAGCTATTGGAAAGTAGTAGAGCAGTAGGCCCACTGCACGGGGAACAGCATGACCCGTGTGTCTAACATGACATTAACACCATGTTACATGTCACCATGAGGGCAACACCATCTTGGACCATCATAATAATAATAATAATAATAATAATAATAATAATAATAATAATAATAATAATAATAATAACACAGAAGCACTTGGAACAAAAACCGAGACAGGGACGCTTTCAGCATCGTGTCCAGTACACGTAACCTATATGTTCCACTGATCCACAAACCTGGCTGTGCCGCCCCTCCCAGGCCGAGCAGTGGGAGGGAGGCGAAGTACGTGTGCCCATGTAGGCCTTGCATAATCATGGGAGACATTGATTACATAAACAACTGGCAGCCAATCAGAAAGCTTGTGTGGTGCATGGGTTGAGGTTCCATTGTAGGAGGGGCCAGAATTCCCCAAACTTGGCGAGCAAAAAGGTCAGAGGAAGTGGCTGACGTAGACGCAAGACGTCCGTAAAAGCGTCTGCTAAATGCCCTAAATGTAAATGTAGCTGTAGAATAGGCAAGAATTTAGCTTTAATAAGAATAAGAATAATCATTAAGGAATAATGAGGCACAATACATTATCTTTGTGAAATAGTCACATTGGTGAATGCATGCCAAACATCATGATGATTGATTTGAGGGAGGCAAAGAGCAAGTAAGCTTGCTATTGATGAAGCACTTTAGCGCTCTGCGATACTACAGGGGATTATGTAAGGCATGAAACAACTGGTCTGCGCCAGCGATTATATAACAGTTCTGAAAAACCAATAAAAGAGCTAGACAAAAAAAGGACAGACAAAATGAGTTTAGCTTATTCTGACAAGATGGGGTCTCTCCGAATTGGTTTCCGTTTTCTAATAGTCCATATTCTCATCTTGAGCACCCTCGGTCATAGAAGATAAGATAAACATGTTATCTTCTATGGTTTACACAGACACTTGCTATTCATGATTAACAAAAGTTATTTTTTCAAAACATCTTTGACTGAGAGATAGTGGAGTTTGATCACTCATGTCAAAACCAATTCCTATTTAATGCTAACATTCTGGGGAACTGGCAACCACGTATTTTTTTATTTATTACATAATTAATTACATCTTCCAACACTTTTTGCTATATTTAGTTTCATATGTTTTGGGCTATGTTCCGTTCAGTAGGCAGTTTATCTTCTTACATCATCATTATCAGTGGTAGGGGCCTCTGTATAAACATACGTGATTTACACAGCATTACTGGTACCTCCTTGTACCATGATAACTAGCTAGCCAGTGTTAGCCATGCATAGCTATAGTGTGCATAACCCATTTGGTTTCCTTTTCATTGTGACATTTAAACTAGAATACAAAACTCTTAAACATAATCTGTATAACATATAGTATATGCTTGCAAGGATGTCAGATCCTGTTTCATATAGCTTTCATTTCATTATCAGCCTTAGACTCTAACCATGCAACGTGAGATGAATAAGATGAACAAGTTAACAGCACAGGAGTCAGAGGACAGTGAGGAGATGGTCAGAGGAGGGTTATGAGACAATTCAGGGCTGTTTTGCGGTGACAGACTGGCATACACTCTGTGAGTTGCACGGAGAGGCCATTGATGGGTTTACGGAGTGCATCACAGATTACATCAACTTCTTTGTGGACTGCACTGTCCATTGTTATTCAACTATGGACAGTAAGAAAGGACATCAAGGCCACCTTGAATTCAGAGAAGAGGGCATTTTAGAGCTGGTAATGGGGATGAGGTGAGGACAATAGAGGGGGACCTGAAAGTGAAGATCAGGGAGGCTAAGAGAAGTACAGGAGGACATGTGAGTGGCATGACCACCATCACTGGTTTCAGGCTGACTGGCGACAGAGGAACTGAAGGCAGCTTAAAACAGGGCCAACTGACACGATGGCCCCTGCTCATTCCCCCCCCTGGCTCATCTGACCCCACCCCCCGTCACCCCTCCTCTGGTTCCCAGGCTAACTAGGCTATCTAGTTTCATCACAGCATTGCCATTAGTAATTGGACAATCCACCCTCTAGTAGTAGGAGGTTTGAAACCTAAGCCCAAGTGCGTCCATGAACGAGGTATAAAGTTAGAAGACACCTACCTCGTCCACTTGGGCCTGAGTCTGTTGGAGGCGCCGGTTCCCTTGCGCCGCGCCGGAGCCCTCTGGACCAGGATTCGGAGTAGACCTAGTAGCAAAAACAAAAATCAAAAACTATGTGCTTGAAACCTACTAAAGTCTAATCAAAAACAAGCGTAACAGATTCTCAGGAAAAACAATGGCATATCACGCATATCACTGAACCTTCACTAGGAATTTATTCATTAGAAGGTAGGACTGTAATACTGGCATCGTTTTGTGTTTTCACATGAATTTTATCAAACCTCAATTAACTGAAAGGCAGAACATAACGTCAAAGTCAGCAAAATAAAAAAAAAGAATACATCCACTTGCTGTCAAACAATTACACATATTTCCAAATAGTTTCACATACCTTTTCAGGTTAAAAAAAAATACATATATATTGCATGCAACACATTTTATTTTTGTTAAGTGTGCATCCTTCTAGCAAACGTTACATACGTTGGACGTAAACAGTAAACGGCACGCTTGCGCCCCCGCATGGCCAGAGAAGGTATTGCCTCGGTAGAACTTGTGTTTAACATGAATAGACAGCTAGGAAAGGTCTGTGAGCCGCATTCCAGCAGATACATGTGGTCTGCTGTATTCCTGTGACTGTATGCAGTCTTTTCTATTGCTTGATATTGACTCAGCACACATGACACATAGGCTACACATGATAGCATGGCAGGTAAAAAAGGTGTCATGCAGGCACAGGGAGGGACCCTCCCTGATGCGAGGCTCTCTCTCACATGCTCACACTCTCCCCACATGCCTCCCACCACCACCACGCCAGGGGCCAGCTATTTCCTATTGTTCAGATAGGAAATGGGAAACGGGGAGCTGTGCAGGTTTCCTTTAACCCGTTCAAAGCCGCACATGGTTGAACGTGATTCGCATCGCATGCCCACACGACACATGATCTCTTTCATAAAGGTTATGTCACATGCACAGTGTTTAGCGAGGATGTAAAAAACAAGGCTTTGAGGACATTTCCCTTTCCTGAACTCAAATTAAAGTGAACGAAGGTGGGGGTAAATAGGCAACAACTTCAACTGTTTTAAACAGTTCTTCAATAGAAACTACACAGATCTGTGAGAAGAGATCTAGCCAATGCGTCTCTTGATTTCATAACAACACACCACATTATTCATACTGGATACATTGGTTGATGTGATATAATGTCTGCTTAATCGACTCCCTCATTAATCTCATCTCATGGTGTTGTGTCACGATGTTTTTACTTGACAAACCCAGAACTCAGCAAAAGGTTATTTTTGCAATCACAATAGTCTTATTTTAATTGGTCCACGGGATAAACATAATATAGCAACAGCGTATCATCAAACATATGCATCAAATAGCCCAACTGAAAATATAGCTAGCCTAATAATTTGGCCTAGACAAATATTTGCTATTCTACTGAATCGCCTCAACTAGTCATTAGCCTGAACAAGTATGTCACATGATATTTGCATTTGTACTACTTGGTCTTAGTTAAGGCTAGAGATATGAGTGAATATATATTTTTCAAGTGACGACATTTAGTAAACAGTTATTACTCGGCTAGGCTAGATTAAGTTAGCTAATAGTTTGCATCGCCTTCAAACACTTGTTGCAGGCTAGCAAAGTTTGGGGCGTTGCTAAACCTTCTCTATAACTATATTATCTGTTGGGAAAAAAACGACACACTTCGCAGTAGTTTTCACCGCTAAATTAACAATCGTGCGTTTTGCTAACGTTTGGCTAAGATGGATGGATTACTTACATTGTAAAAGGACACTTGTTGAACGATACGAGTTGCTGCTGTTTCGACTTTAAAAGCTAAAGGCTAATGGTGTCAAGCCGTAACAGCTCTTCCTGTGTTGGGCTCTTAAAGAGACAGTACCGCCTGAACCCGAGCTGGGGCTAAGTGGCTGCTCTCCCACACGTCCCCCTGCCAACAAGTGTGAGTTTAAAGGTCCCCTATTTTACCACCAGGTGGGTAAACTTTACTACTAAAACTTTACTACTAAAGTTTACTACCCTTTAGTGACCTCACACATGGGAGTGCCCCACCCAGATGTATGATAAATAGTTCAGCCTACCAGTTGGTACAGTCCACTGGGTAGACTGGTAGGTTGATCTATCCATCATACATCTGGGTGGACCACTCCCACTTGTGATGTCATTAGAGGGTAGATTTTGACACGGCTTGTAATGAGTAATCAACTTTAAAACGTTCCCTGTGTGTAATGTCTTCTTTAGTATAGTTGTCCCTTTGTTTTGCCAAATACATATTTGTATGCCCTACTTTTTTAAATTATTAATTAAAGTCGATCTGTTCCAAGTCCACCTTGGCTCACCTGTAGCTGGTGGTGCTGGTGCTATAACAGATCTGTCCACACATCACCATGGTGCATGGTGGCTCTAGACTAGCCCAACTAGGCCCAGACCAGCTGGCTGCTAAGCCAGAAGGACTTGCTGGTCAGTTACAGGGACTTAAAACAACGCATTTCATTGGATTCAGTAATTTTCCATAATTTGTTTTGAAAGATGTTGCTGATGTAACTGAAGTTTACATTTTTATAATGAATAATGATTCCGTTTCTATGTGCTATGTATTTTTTTCATACTGGTAAATGATAGCAAATGTGCCATCCATTTATATATGTATTTTTTGGAGGATGAATTTCAGTCGGCTGAAACTCCATCGCCTGGCACTGACGTCATAACCCTGGACCAGCAGCAGCTACTGGCCCCACTCTCAGGTACGTCCTTGTGATACATACTACTGCACTACTAGCTATGCCACTAATACAACTACAACTACTGTATTTTTTTGTTTTTTATGAATGGTTCCCCACTTGTATTATAGCTACAATTAAGGTTTGTTGAAATGGAGGATGGTCCATTTTGGCTTTCCAGCTAAAAGAGCACAGCCCATGATCAGCATGTGACATCCATGGACACATTATCATTATTTTCTAATTATGACATGCATTCTAACAAGAATAACATTTGCTCTAAATTAAACATAGCAACAATCAGCGGCATTTTCCAAAATGTTCTGGTTGCCCATGTAGTTATATAGAGCTACGCTTGAATGAGATAAAGGGCCAAAAATATGCCAAAGAATTTGCATGTCCATGTGTGTTTGGCTCTCGGTGGATAGCAATGGTTTAGGTTACATAGGTAACCAGGTTAACTATGTTAACCATTGCAAAAAGGCACTGGTGACCTATGTGGTTATTTCATTATTATATTATATCTAAGGCTTTTCTAAATAATCTAATGAAATCTGATCAGCAGAAATGATATCCACAGGATCCACTTTTTTTTTTTACACCTTTATTTTAGGCAAATAGTAAATTGACTCTTGAAGTTCTCCAAATCCCCTTTGACATGGAGTTGGGAAGGAGACCTGCAGTAGTGTTATTTAATATGTATTGACATCTATGAATAGATATGCAAATACCTAGTGAAAAGTAGTACAAAAGTATTTATCATAAATGCGCTGCGTTTTATTTGCTGATTCCAAACAGTGAATTCTTTCATTGACATTTCCATCATAATACTATCATAACCATAATACCATAATATAATCATTAATTCACCCACTATGAATAATAAAGTATTCATAATTTATATACTTTATTACTAATATGTACTGATATAGTCCATTAATATATTTGGCAAAATTGCATTTAAAGGTAATATGGTTTGCTTTCAGCGAATTAGAGGTGATTAAGAGTAAAAAGTCTTTACTTTTGACCAGAATAGCAATAATAACAATTGACACTCAATCGTATATTGTTTAGACCCACACCTATATATTGAGAGTACATGATATTGTCAGCTGTACATACTAAATCAAAGAGGAATAGTACAGACATTGTTTTTTACAAACTCCTCTCAACTCCTGTAAGCTTTTCAGGACAACATCATGTAATGTTACCATGCCGACCCCCCCCCCCCCCCTTTAGAGGGCTACATTCCTGACCCCCCATCCACTCCATCCATCGTAGCTTCAGTGCCAAGGTCCTGAAAATGCAAGATGCACATTAGTTTTAATGTCCATGTACGAATGTGTTGTAAATATGTGCTACCTGTGGAACTGTTGAAACTTACCTGGTTCACTCCTTGCTCTTCACTTTCAACATACTGCAGCTTAGAGCTATCCTGTAAATAAACAGTTAGCTCTGTTAAATAGTTATGAATTGTGACTGAATTCAATTATGAAGCAAGTTTCCTCTCTCACTCTCTCTTGCTCACTCTGCCTTACTCTCGATATCGCACAAACACAGTGTCTGTGTGTGTGACTATAGTGGAATGACATTCAGCCCCCCGCACCTCCTCCTCCTCCCAAGTAAAACAGTATGTTTTCAGTATATTTTGAAATCCGAGTGAATCCCTGCAGGTGTGTCGACTGGTTATTTGATATATAAAGTATGGGCTTCTAAGTAATGTGGTAAATGCTAAAGAGCTTATTCTGGCATTCTGTTCAGATGAACTTAAGTCAGAGCAAAGTGAAGGTAAATGTCCTGCGGCTCGCTTGATTGGGTTACACTTTATCCCTGTCTTGGGATTGCTTCCTTGCTCTGATTCCATCAGCTGCACCAGGGTTTCCTGCAGGAAAGGGTTTAACCCCGGAGTTATGTTTCACTGAGATAAAATCTTCCTTTGTGTGAAAGATATAGTTGGTATTCTGGTATTCATCCTCTCTGATTACTAACTTTTAAAGCTAATTTTAAAAAACCTTGTACCAAAAACACGTAACCAAACACAGAAAAGGGCTGAGAGGTGCAAAGAGATAAGGTTATTATTTTTAGCTAATGGCTAAAACAGGCCAAAAAACATAACACAAACAATAACAAAACATAAACAATATTTAGCAGGATCTTTATTATTTTTCATATTAAAACAGGTGTGGCTATTATAATTGTTTCATTCTGTAAATATGGCCTATTACTGTAAATATGGCCTATAGACCTATTTTTCACACCAGACAAATGCTGAAATGTTTTTAAGATAATATCAATGCATATTGATTGTGGATGACATCAAAGTCTTCAAACTTATCAGTATCAACACCAGGTTTGGTTTCCATGGCTGTGTGGCTACACCATGAGTGAAACATCTATCATGCATGTGTGCTTTGCATGCATGTTGTAGTTCTGGTGCTTTTAGTCAATGAAAACCCCTCAACTCACATAGCCGGTGTCCACCTCTATCAGTCCTTCTTCCTCGCTCTCGCTCTCTGAAGAGCAGCCTTCGGGAAAACATTCAGCAGAGCGCTTCCCTCTCGGAGGCTGCAGGAAATCCGCTGCTGTGGATTTCGGCAGGGATGCTATGGATGGATCACACCCCAGACAATATAGAGACACAGTGAATAAAGACAACAGGTGCCTGCCATAGGGTCTAGTTATAAAGGCCCATATGTGACTTACCTCCCTGGTGGATGTAGGTGATAATGAGCATTACGGTCAGCAGTGGGACAGCCATGTCTACTCTCTTCAGTCCAACCGTCTCTTGTGCACTTCAGTGTGGTTCCCCTGGTAGCTCCTGTAATAATGCTTATTGCTACCTAGCGTTACCACGCCCACTACCAGCCTGCTACCATGCTCCACTTAAAGGGGCACAGTGAACTTGTATGTTGATGTCCATAGAGATTTATGAAATCTTTTTTGGTTATGTAAAATGATACTAATTAAGTACTAAGTACAACTAAGGTAAATAAATAATGCAAATAACACAAAATATGTTCTGATTTGACTCACATGTAAGGTTAATTGCAAAATGAGTTTCTGTTCTATGTCTAGCTTGTTGCGTGTGTGTGTATAAAAGAGAGTAAGAAAGAGACACAGATAGAACTAGGGCGTGAGAGAATATTAAGTTACCAAGCTCTCAAAGGATGCTATGAGAATCTCATAAAAAAAGGCCAGAATATGGGGAGGGTGTGTGCGTGTATAAAAGAGAGTAAGAAAGAGACAAGAGATATAACTATCCAGGGAGTGAGTGAGAATATTAAGTTAGCGAGCTCTCAAAGGATGCTATGAGACACTATTCACAAATGCCAGAATATGGGGACACATTTCAACTAGGTGGTGGTTGTTTTTGCATGGGATATATTTAGCTTATAACTCATGTTTTTTCCACTGCATCTTCTTGGGCTTCAAACCTCAAATTTCCATTTGGATGAATTGGATTTCAGTTTCTTTTGCCATTTGATCTAAATTATTTATTGTATCTGGATTAGAATGTAAGTCTCAAATCCTGTTAAACAATATGATTTTGACTGCAACCACCATATCTTGCTGTTTATAAAAAAGGCTAATCATGTCACCTAAATAACAACTACCAGATCAATGTGTCTTCAGATCCTCATCCTCAAGATGAAATAATTAAGTAATAAAGTAATGAATAATGCTCTTGAAATATGTATCATACATGTCAGGCAGCATGTAGGCCTACTGAATGTAGTTGGTTTGCAAACAGAGTAATATGTAAATCACTGGCTCGCTAGAGAAATTATGAGAACAGCATGTAAAAGTAGCTGAGACACCAAATTGAATTTTTTAGAAATTGGTAACACCGATTATTTATTGTTTTTGCTTTAAACTGAATTCCATGCTCAGCAATTAAACTGTCACATTAAATAAATATTTCATTAATGGAACAATAATTCAACAAAATGTCACTGTCAACTCATCAAAACATCTATTTCCAGCCGAATGTCTTTCAGTCAAAAAGTCAACATTATTGTAACTGTCAATAACTCTGCAATTGCAAAGAAAAGGACAAACAATTAGCATTTTACATGTTAGCTGTATTTGTTATTGCCTTTCCGGCAGTTTGAGCCAACTGGAAAAACAAAGATTTTGGATTCATTGGTATGGTATAATATGCAAATGTTGCCATTTGACTACCTTACAGGGTTGCTTCAGTGTACATTTATTCAGACTTCTCTATTGGCACTTACAGTATGCCCTCTATTGTCCATACGGTGTAACGACACCTCATTAAGAAGAATTACCTTTTTGCTATTACAAAAAAATACAAATGTTGTACAGCACCATTCCATTTTTTGTGCCTCTTTTATGGCATGGAATAAATTGTAACATGAGATGAATTTGCGAAAAGTGGCATAATGTCAGTGTCTGTATTATTTATCAACATAAGTCATACATTTTACTCAGTGTGTGTATATCATATGCTGTATATTTTCAGAATCTAGAATTTACCATTGCTATAGTTGAAACAGCAAATATTGAGGACCAACTCCCATCCTGGTAGGGGAGCTATTAAAAAAAAATTAGAGAGAATATTAACAACTTCAGTGTTGTTAATATTCTCAACAAGTGTATTACTGTAAATAAGGAATTAAGTTTTTTACATCTCGGATCTGGTAAGAATAGTAAGAATCTGGAATCCCAATTTGTGAATACATGTGGCTCACAAAATTACAATGATCACTGTATATCTTTCTCTAGTTCTAGTCATAAGGAGACAGTGATTAAGGATAATTCAACACACTTAGAATTCATGTTTTGTATTTATTTATTTATATATATATATTTAATTATTGGAAATCAACCACTTCATTTTGTAGTAATCCTGATTGAATGGATCGGTGATACTAATTGAAGTGCATTACTGGGCTCAAGAGTGTTGCCGATGTGGCCCCAGGTTTCGGCTCAGGATGAGTCGGGTCAAGAACAGTAATTGTGTATAACAACAACAACAACCATGGTCTGTGTGCACTGACAGAGCTGGAAGGCGTGCTGTAGCCCTGCATTGAGCTTGGGGTGGCCGGTCTGCAGACCTCTTTCTTGCAAAGCACTGGTAGTCGTGCCCTTGCAGGGACAGTGGTAATGAGTGAGTATGAAGTAGTATGTTGCTGTTGTTGTTGTTGTTGTTGTTGTTGTTGTTCTTACTAAGCTCAGTTGGTCCTCAGGGGTGCAAGCAAGGTTATTGCTGTCCATTGACAATGATGACCCATTCAAAGTTGGAGCAGTAGTAGGGTCACTCCCGGTGAGTCTTGACATCATCTTTCGCTGCACTCTGCCTAGTAGATGAAAAAACGTACACATAAGTACATGCCAGTACATAATAATGCACAGCTTTTCAAATATGCTACTATTGGTCCCCTCATAGCCGGACCCTAAAGATACAAGGATGCTGGGGACACCTACCATCCGCTTAGATGAGGCGCAGTGTCAGGTGTGCCTCCGTTCTGTCCAGTTGGCCGACCTAAACAACATACTATCGATTAGCTTGTGTGTTTGTGTGTGTGTGTGTGTGTGTGTGTGTGTGTGTGTGTGTGTGTGTGTGTGTGTGTGTGTGTGTGTAGACCGAGGTGAAAAGTGGTGAAAACAAGGGGTAGGGAAACACGTACCTTTGATTGATTGATTGATTGTTATAAGGAATTTAAAAGCACAAACAACTCCAAGGAGTATCAAGATACAATAATCCCAGAGGATAGCACTTGAAAACATTACTTAAAAAAACACTTATTTCCAAAGTGGTCCTCGATGGACAAAAACAATACAATTTGTTTAATGTCAAAATAAATGTCCTTGGTTTGGCTTACCTTGTCTGTAATACATATCATTCACTGTATCCCCGTAGACTTTCCACGCGAAGTGGATGGCGACGAGGCTCAGGATCAACCAGCCCAGTAGGATCTTGAATATGGACACTCGCATGTCGTTGGCGAGCCAGTCCTCAATGAACTCCGACAGGAACGACAGACAGCCGTCCGCGATACGGGACAAGAACTCAAAATCCCACGACTCCTCCATCGTCATTCGGTTATCTTGCGAGGCTCAAATCCATGAAACCGGCCGTGAAGTGTGTCGCCATTATCGGACCCGGGTTTGTGTGTCAACAACAGAGCTGGCCTCTTCTTCTTCTGCGACTTCCCTGCCGATGTATTTCCCCTTTGTCTCCTCAGTGCTGCCACCTACAGGCTAAAGGCGGTACTTGGCAATTTAGAGCAGTGTTCATTACATGTAAAGCCCATGTAAACCCAAATCAACAAAAGCCTTCTAACTATGTCATTTAGGGGTCTTATGCACGTAATATAATTATCTAGAAAGTATTAGAAATAAGTTTAAATACAAATTCGAAATATTGTCATTTACATTTGTGTACACTTTCTAACATTGTACATAGGCCTACATGATGATGGATACAGGGTATGGGAGCTCCTTCAGGGCTGTCGTAGTTCACGGTGTGGGTACATATGATAAGATTCTATATATCTATCTATATATATATATAGATAGATATATATATCTATCTATATATGGATGTATGTATTAATTGGTATTCATTCCACCTGCCTGCAAATTAAATGTGTGTAAAAATATCTTCGCATAAATATGATTTTATGATTTTAATACTTTTTTGATATTGCTATTTGCTATGTTATTCATTGTTATATTTTAGGTATCTACTGTATTGTAGGTGTAGGCGTAAGGTTAAAGTAGCTCTCTCCAGGTAACTGGAGAGACTTCTTCTTCCCTGCGTCTAAGCAAGGCACCGTAATGTATAACTACAGTATGCACGCATTTATACTGCCTTGAACCACTGAAGCACATACATAACTGTATGTGCTTCAGTGGTTCTTCAGTGGAGAGAAGGAGAGAGAGTTTCCATGACATAATATAGACATCAGTCCCTTGCTGTCTTCCCTCCTCCCGCCTCAAGCCCCCTCTTCATCCATCCTTGTGTCTGTGTTCTGTTTGCCCAGTGTGTATATATAGTGTGTGTGTGTGTGTGTGTGTGTGTGTGTGTGTGTGTGTGTGTGTGTGTGTGTGTGTGTGTGTGTGTG
>JAOPJI010000025.1:13933850-13946350 GCA_027122695.1 Merluccius productus
TGTGTGTGTGTGTGTGTGTGTGTGTGTGTGTGTGTGTGTGTGTGTGTGTGTGTGTGTGTGTGTGTGTGTGTTGCGCGTGCGCATCATGATGGATACATTTTAATGGGGTCAGTCAGTTTAAAAAAAAAAAAAAGTTGGCCTTGTTTTAATATATTTAACAAAAATCCTCCAGAGAGATATAGCTAGTGTGTTGTCCTCTTGTATTTTTTGCTACCCAATTCAGAGGAAGCGGTGGGTTTATTAAAGGATGACCCAGATTCCCCTGTTGCCGTACGTTCTGTCCTCCAGGGGGCAGTGTTGAAGCACAGTTGCAAGCATCATGCCTCAATAATAGCACAGGCCGGGCCCATACTGCATGAGAGACAGCCCCAGAATACTAATGGATGTCTTTTAGCTCGTCATCATGATCTCTCTCTCTCTCTCTCTCCCCTTCTCATTTTAATCTACTGTCTCGACCGCTCCATCTAACTCAATTTATCTTGCTTTTCTTTTCTTTACTCCTTGTTTCTTCTGCTTAGTGTCCTCAGTGTCTCTCCATCTCTCTCTCTCCCTTGCTTTTTGAGCAGGCTTGTCAGCTGAGATGGTATGAAGCTGTGCAATCACATGTCACCGCGTTGATCACACTAGACGTCTTTTGTTGATGCAGCACCTCGCAATATCTCTCTGGAGCTCTCTTTTTTTTTCTCCATCCATTTGGTTTGACCTGTGACTTACTGCGTGTCCTTGCCTCCTGTTACTTTTCAGTCAGCAACTCCACTCTCATGCCACACTACTTTTAACTTTCTTCGTCTTACTTTTGTCTTTTGTTTTACAATGCGTCTAAACCGCTGAATCTATCAGCGCGGGTATTAAACGCTCAATAAAATTTCAGATAGTTGGGCTGTAAGCAGAAAAAGCCTTCACCATCATCTCTTCTGATTTCGGTCGATCGGCCATCCAAGCGGGTGCAAGTGCCTCACTCTGTAAATTGAATTAAAACTCAGATTACTCCGTTTAACAGCTCCAGCGTTGGCACAGGTGCGGGGGAACTCTACTGCCATTATTCTCACATTTGAACAGGTGCACTTGAGCTGCTTTTGGAACAGTGCTTCCCCAAAGAGGAAAATGTGAAAACTCAGTTCATTAAGCAGCCCCCCCCCCCCCCTCCCCCATAATATCCCCCATGAGCCATGCGATACAGCAGAAGTAAAACGGTCAATCCATCAACATGAGTTGGCAGTCAAACTTGAGTTTCTTTGTTTTCTTTTTGAAGTTCTGTTAACCTAGTGAAGTAGGAAGGCAGCCACAGTCGCCCAGGAGGTACACCAGCTCATTGCTGGTGACTGGAGAGGTCGCTGGTTTGAGTCCTCGGCTCCTCCTGGCGTGTTGAAGAGTCCTCCAGCGAGACACTGGAGCCCACTTGTGACGGCTCACGAAGGGCCTCTGCTTTAGGTTTGTTCACTCAATGCTGTCAGTGGTCTGATCTGTTTAACGCACCTTTCCAGACAATGCCACCGAGAAGACCTACATCATGATGGAGGCCCGGCTGGGGGCTCTGTTCAAGTCGGAGGGGGAATACACCCTGTTGGACAAGTGAGTACTGCCCCCCCCACAATGTTCTTCCAGTGGAAGTGCATGGTGTATGGTTGCCATGGTAATGATGAACAGGAGAATCCAAGAAATGATGGCCCTAATGGACCTTGCTCTGACTTCTTAAAAACTTGGATCAATACAAGTGTATCCACCGCTAAAGAGAAATTGGCTAATGAGAGAGGTTAGCATTACCAGTAGCTTATGCGTGTACACTTTAAACGTTGTGTATTTCATTCAACTATGTTACCATGGGGACATGTTATCCCCATGGTTATGACCCACGGCAACTTCGCGATACCCTCTCACCGTCGATGTCCCTTTAACGTGACATCGAAGGCACTTCAACGTCACAATATGAACGCGACTTGAGTTCGGCGCAGAGTAGACCGCTCTCATACTGGTCTTTAATATTCTCTTTGTTCACAATACTCCACAATACTTATTCCAGAAATGTGCTGTTATTTCCTTTGGAATATCTCTCGCTGATATCGTTAAACGCCATATTGAGCGCAGAAAAAACGGGTAGGGTAGTAATGTAAAGGATCTCTTCAGAGGCAGAGAAAGGCAGAGAAATCCCCCATCTGGGATGACTGGAGACGCTATAGCTCAAGTTGAAAGGCAACTAATGCGATGCCATTTCCCGAGACATGATACCAATTTGAATGTAACATGATTGTTTTTGCTCTATTGCCTTCGCTTCGTAGCACATTAGCTAGCTTAATATTTAAAGTTCTTAATATATTTAACTCAATGCTACCTAATGTGCATCTACGTGATCCACCATTGCTGTAAAATAATTAGCTCGATGGAGTGAATAGAGTTGACACGGCGCTGCCTCAATGGTGCTGGCTTGGATATAACTGGGATTGAAGGGAATCAATTGAACATTTTAATGGCCCATGGTTCTTTCAGTTTCTCATTCCATTGATCCTCTGTCCCACCCTGCTGTCTGCAATCTCACATTGCCAACAATAGTGGTTGTATATCATTTTTCATTTTCATTGTGGGATATTCTCCACTGACAGGAATTATCTGATGTTTGCTTGAGGTTTTGCAAATCAAATAACCTCAGGATGATGTTTCCAATGCTTCCTACTGAAATGTGACAGTCCTCCACTGTGTTATTCAATATGTTTAGCGTTGCTGCCTATCTAGGAAACCTCAGCAATTGGCTCGACACCTATTGGATCATTGGATCACAAAATTGCGCCACCCCTAAGGAAGAGAAGTAGTATTTCGCAGTATTTCCTGTTTTGTTATTGATATATTCTTCTGAAGATACTCATTTGCAAGTGGCATGATGGAGGTTTCAGAAGACGATTTTAACAAATGTATTTCTACTTCAGAGGACAATTTTAACAAACACTTTGTTAAAAGACGTCGATGTCCGGACATGGCGTTTAAGCTTGTCTTTCGACTACTTCCGACTACGGGAACATTTTAGTTTGCCAGTGCTGGCTGAGTTTGTGTTGGCTGTGGGCCAAGGAGGGATACCAACAATGACGATGCTATCGTTTTAGTTATCAGTCCTTGTCTGGATCTGAGATTAATGATCAGCGATATCACGTTTGTTGTGGTTTCGCCAGTCAGGTTGTTTCCAGACAATTCTGGAGACAATTCTATCTAATGTGCGTCTACAGATCCCCGCCCCCAGCAACATGATTGGTCGAAATAAATGTGAAGCAAAATAAAATGAGATTTGAGCTCGTCTGCCATCAGACTTTAGATGTTAATCTAAAGTCTGATTTGTGAGACTATAAAAACCTTGGAATACCTTCACATACGTGACGGTATTCCTTCCTCGCAGTGGAGAGTCTCCCTCTAGTTCCGGTCCACGGTGTTGAGGGAGGAATTGAGCCAGCGACAGGAAAATCATCACGATAGCACATTTGTCATTTTTACCTTCCTGTTGTGTCACTGGGTGCGATGTAAATCACATTCTCCATACTGCAGCTCAGAGGACTGCAGTCCTTCACGCTGAATGCATAGAGCAGTTGAGGAATGCAGCGAGGTAAAGTGCTCTTTGATGGAGTAATGAAAGGATGAAAGAGAGGTGCAGCAGGTGTATTGAAAGCAATCTGTTTTGTTTTTTTTGATAATGTTTTCCATATGATTTACTGTACCCTATGGCGTCCTCAAAGTTGGTTGGTGCTGTTGCAATTCACTTTTGATTTGGTGACGATGCAGAGAGTAATCAGTGTGATGGATGGAAATTGCTAAATTAATGTTTTTTTCGAATTGTGTTTTAGATTCCCTGGCAAGGTCCTGAAAGGAAATAAATATAAGCCTCTATTCCCGTACTTTGCTGAGGTTTGTACACTTTGTGTTCTTGCAGACCGATATTAGTTTCCCCTTTTGCTCTTCACCCCCCCCCCCCATCCACTA
This sequence comes from Merluccius productus, assembly GCA_027122695.1. Lineage (NCBI taxonomy): Eukaryota > Metazoa > Chordata > Actinopteri > Gadiformes > Merlucciidae > Merluccius > Merluccius productus. The sequence goes on from JAOPJI010000025.1 coordinate 13,937,808, forward strand.
TCTCCTTTGTTTCATCTACCCGTTGTAAACTATGATGGCCTCTCTCTACTCTCGCTTACCTCACCATTCATGCCGTTCTTCTGTGCCTTTTCACGGTAGTGTGGCGAGTCCGGCGCCTTCCAGGTGGTGACTGATAACTACGTCAGGGAGGAGGAGGGCACGGGAGTGGTCCATCAGGCGCCGTACTTTGGAGCTGTGAGTGCTGCCCCTATATACCTCTTTCCCCTCTGTTTATTGTTTGTCCGTCATCACAGTCCTCGCTAGCCAAATCACCCTAGTTTTGTACAAAAATGCTGTTCCAAGCGTGGATATGTCTCATAATGGTTATATAATTGAGGATAATTCAACAGCAGGAATATCTCCTGCTGTATTTCTTTCGTTGTTATGTTTTTTGAAATGGCGCAGTTGTTTCTTTTATGAGAGTGGTGATCCAAGTCCAATATGCTGTAAAGAATATGCATGCACAAATCCTTGTACACGTGTTGGGGTGCTCTGCAATGTTTATTGGTGTATCGATTTGACATTCTACATATTTTAATGTGTATGCTTTGCTTCTCTTATTGTAAATCAAGTAATATATAGGTGATTGACTATATTTAGTCTGTGTTATATTCTTTTACAGCTTGTGGGTTATTGCTAATAGCCTAGATACCCTTGCCAAGAGCAGAGTTATATACATGATTGGAGTATTTATCTTTTTTCTTGCCATGTTTCTCTCTGCCCCTCTTCATCACTACCTGTCTCTGCAAAGTTGTTAACCTCATCCTGTCACCGCCACTTCAACGTCTCTCTTCAACTTAATTTGCATGTACAAGTGTTGGATTTGGAGCACTGCGCGTGATATAATGATCCTATTCTCATTGAGTTGGTGGCTAGTGAATGTCTAAATACTGTAGTTAAAAAGAAAAGATTAACAAAATAATAATATGTACATTCAACTCTTGCTTTTTTACTATCTAACATGAATTGATCTTGATTTAGATTTTATTCAGATCTAACATTTTGCTTCATTATTCAAGTGAAATTAAATGTTTTTAAATCTATATTTTCTTATGTAGGATGATTTCAGGGTGTGTATGGAGTACAACATCATCCAGAGAGACCAAGTGCCCATCTGCCCTGTGGATGCCTCAGGCTGCTTCACAGCTGAGGTGGTTGACTTTGCCGGACAGTATGTCAAGGTAAGTGGCCTGCCAAAAAGTATAGTGTATTTGTGGACATGTTGCAGACAACTGCTGGTTCGATATAGATCAACAGATGCCAGGTTTAATGTATAGCTCGGTGGTGACCTCTGATATTTATGGATGATGTCCACCCACTCTTGATATCCCATCAGTGAAAGCTTTTTTTTCTTCTTTCTAGAACATGGCTTTGTTTTGACCTTGTTTTAAACATTTGTATGTGGTTATCAGTTTGGTGCGCAACATTTTCATTATTATGCATTGAATGTAGCTAGGGGATGTGCCAGAGTTGCATCTGGAAGTTGAATTGGAAAAAGCGCTGCCAAAGCACATTGTCAGGGTTTAACAATGCACCGATTGCCCTCTTCTTCCCTCACACACCCAACCCTCTGTTGCCCAAGGAGATCAGTCAGTGAAGAATAGTGGCCCTACATTCTCTGATCGCTATTTCATGCCCAGGTGCAAATGCCAGGAGCTGTACTCCACCCATGATATTGCTGCTAGCAGAGAAACGTTAGCTAATAAAGAGCTCAGTGGTACAGTGCTCTCCATGTCTGTCATAATCTGCATTTGAAATATGTCAACACCGAGCACGAGTTTCAAGTCTGTCCGAGACATTCTTTTTGACCCCATAAAAACCCTATGGCTGTTCTGCGAGCGCGACAGTTGCACGGTGGGCCCGGCAAAAGACATCAATCAAGCGAGCGGACGAAGAGCAGCGCTAGGCAGTTTTCTCAAAGCAGTACAAGAAGAGATCCATCCGTATTCAACAACACGCGGTTTATCTCAGAGCTTACAGCATGAGAGCATCATCTTACTCCCAGAGAAGCCTGCAGGTCAGCGGCTCCAACAGCAGGGTGAGGGTTCAGAGTCCATCCCCGTCCCGCTGCCGCGGGTCCTCCTATGACAGCCGAGGACGCTCCGGCTTCCAGGGCCAAGCCGTAGAGCTGGCCACCGAGATGCACCAGCAGCACGCCAACGAGAAGGAGGAGATGCAGGAGCTCAACGTGAGGTTCGCTGGATACATTGATAAAGTCCAGGCACTGGAACAAAGGAATGGCGCCCTTCAAGCAGAGTTGGCCTCCCTCCAGAGCCGCTACAAAGGAGGCCCCACAGGCATCGGAGAGGAGTACGAGCTCCGGTTCAAGGAGGTGCGGGAGCTGATTGAGTCCCTGACCAATGAGAAAGGTGCGGCTGACATTGAGCGAGGCTACATTGAAGAGGAGGTGGAAGTGTGGCGCCTCAAGCTGGAGGAGGAGCTGGCGCTCAAGGAGGAGGCCGAGATGATCCTCAGGGAGTTCCGGCAGGACGTGGACAATGCCACCCTGCAGAAAGCGGAGCTGGAGAAACGCGTCGAGCAATTGGTCGCGGAGATCGAGTTCCTGAAGAAGCTTCATGATGAAGAAGTGGCCGACCTCATGAAGCAGATCGAGGACTCCAAGGTCACCGTCGAGCTCGATGGTGACCGACCAGACCTGGCTGCCTACCTGCGCAACATGCGCGCCGAGATAGAGTCGGTTGCTGCCCGCAACGTCCAAGAGGCTGAGAAGTGGTACAAGGGCAAGTTTGACACCCTCAAAGAGCACGCCGGCAAACACGAAGACCAAATGAAAACCATGAAGGATGAAATCGTTACGTTCAGCAACCAGGTGACTGAGCTACAGAACCAGATCGACGGGGTGAGGGCGCGCAACGCATCCCTCGAGCAGCAGCTGGATGATATGGAAATGGCTCACATGGACAAAGTGAATGCCCTCGAGGCTGTCATTGCCCAGTTGGAAGCCCAGCTTTGTGAAACCAAGCTGGAGATGACCAAGTACCTGCAGGACTACCAGGACCTGCTGCACATTAAGCTAAGGCTGGACGCCGAGATTGCCACCTACAGGAAGCTACTGGAAGGAGAGGAGCAGAGGCTCGGGCTCAAAGCTTAAAGGCCAACAAGTGTTCAGATGAGACCACCAGAGCATCAACAGGGAAAATGACCAACCGTAGTCTTCCTCGCCCACCGCAACATCCTACCATCATACCAACCCAAACACGAAGAGTGTCTGTGTGCTGTCCCCCATCGCCGTGGAACGTGGCATGGCTCCCCTCTCACCACTACCTTGCTCCCTTGCCTACCCGATCCATCTCCACTGCCTCATTTACTTACACCGCCGTTTCCTCCGTTTTGTCTTAAACAGAACACATCCCTTTGCTATCCGTTTTATCTGTTGTATTGTCTTGCCAAACATAGACCTCCTGTAATTCTTTACCCCTTATTCCTTGCCATCGTAATGTGTCCTTTGTTAAAAAACGGCGACTATTTAGTGGATTGGTTTGACGTTCCTTGCCATTTCCCTAAAATATTGGGTACCTCCATTCCAAATGGAGTGAACATCTCCCACCTGGGTCTCCGGTGTTGGTACACCCGCCTGAGGAATAATCCACTCTTTTGTGTCTGATCCGGCAACTGTTTAAAAAGTGTTTTAACTGCGCAATAAAGCTTGACGTGAGTGCATTCAAAAACATGTTTGGCTTATTTTTTGTCTTTGCACAGAAGTTAAATGTTGCCACAGTCTTCTTTATACCCGACTCTCCTTCCTCAATGCCACTCCTTCATTTGTGGCACAAGATTTGACGCCACGCTGTATAAGCAGTTACTTGACTAAATGGGTGTATTTAATGTTTTTCAGTAAATTGTAGTGGTAGTAACTGTAGAAGTAACAGAACTGTACTCTGTAGAGATGAATGCATTAGTTCTGTCCTTCATAGCATCCCCTGTGCATGTTTAAAACCAACACTAGTCTGGAATGTGAATTTCACCTTGCCACAGCAGACACACGGGCACAGTGATGTCACTTTGGTACGCTCTAAATATATTTAACACGGAGTGGAAAATATTTGTTTTTGTAACTGGTAACTACGGCTACTGACTCGCGGCAACACCGTGCCAAATATGTCACATGCGGCATGAATGACTGAGTGACAGTTATTAAGTGGGCTTTGCTTCCTCTTGTTTGACCCTGTGATGCCCTGGGTGCTTAACTTTTAAGACAAGGACACACGGCCATTCCCTGGCCGGGCTCCAGCAGGTCGTCAGAGTCAACCCTAATGGTTTTCAACAGGGCAGGGTCTAGGGCAGGCAAAATAATATTATTATATTATATTTAAAAAAGGTCAGTAAACAAACTGAGCTCCACACTGGTGATTTATGATTTATACTAGATGTTCTACCGTAAACAAGTGGAAATAGGCTAAAGGCTACTTGACTGTTTATTCGAGTAGACCGTCTGTTCTAGCAACATGGCACATTAAACAGATTTTGTCAAATCCCTGTGCTGCAAGTGTTTAATACATTTGAACAGGAAATGGGTTACATTATATAAATGCCACTGTAAATTAGTCTTAAAATGTCTTGTTAAATAATAACAATCGTTGTTGTTCATTCTGCCATGGCTAAACTATCACGTGTTTAAAGGCCATGTATTCACAGGGATTTACAGGCTAGTGCGATAATGAAACGTGTGTCATCATTTCAATGCAGATTACAGTGGAATGGATTCTGTGGACATTTGTCTTTAAGAGCTCTGTATGGCTATGTCTTGTGAATGTAGGATGCTGACAAGAACATCATCAAGATGCTGAAGGAAACCGGCCGCATGGTCAACGCCAGCTCTTTCAAGCATAGCTACCCCTTCTGCTGGAGGTAAGAATGTCTAGCTGGTAATACGATTATTTTATAGTGTTTTTCAGAAACTCAAAACGCTGTACAGTTAGTTAAAAGCAACAATAAAATGCAGAGAAAGAACAAAAAATCAGTCACAGCAGGGAAGAAAGGTGAGTAAAACAGGCAACAGTGGATCGGTGGCGGAGATATCACAGATCCTTTGCTAAATGATGTGTCAAAAAAGCATTCAAGCTATTAAGTAGAAACTTCAACTCAATGAATCAATTCCAGGAATGTGAATTGTAACCAGGGGTCGCGTTAACCGAATATCTTCCGTCATTGACCGTTTTTTTAAACGGTGACGGAAAAATCGCAGGGCAAATGACGCTAAGGCTGAACTGGGGGTTGAGAAATCATACCCGAGTTTGCGACTAGGAACTCCGAGTTGACGCGCCGTTTTATTAGATTTTCCTCCGAGTTTTAATTGAACGCAGCGTGAGACGTGTGCGTTTAGGCCACAGGGGAACTGTTCATATTTCATTATTCATTGTTCATATGTCGCTACTGGGGCCACACAGTCAGTTGTTTTTGTTACTGCGGAGAAAAAGTGACATATTCTTCTGCTTGATGTGTGTATCCACGGTGTGGATTATTTGTTCAGCTTGTTTGGACTGAATATTAATTAAAAATGAATTAAAATTAAATGCCATTGAACATGTCATTATTATCATTAAAAAAAATTAAAGTGACCGGGAAAAATAGATTATGACAGGATTTTTATGACCCTGTCAGACTGACAGACAATGAAAAAGTCTAGTGCAACCTCTAATTGTAACATAGGTAATTTAAAACAAAACCATTGAATGAGCTGCAGAAATAAATGCTGTATGTCAAAACATTTTCACCACAAATCATTCCAACATTTGAATGATCGTCAATTTTTGTTTCCGTTCGTATTGCCACACAATTATTTTATAGAGTTTTCTTAACATCTCCTGGAGTGTATGGTGTTTATAATGGATGCCTGCTTACATACCATAACACACACATTGATCCAGCCTCCACATGCAGATGAATTGGCTGTGGTCACAATTTGACAGGAGTCAAATTTAAGCATGATAGTTGGATGAGAGAGTCCCCGTCGGCATCATCATGAAATGCAATCATACACCCAATGGGATTAAGCTAGGGAGAAGTGAGTGCTGGGTTTTCAAACCAAACTGTTTCCGGAGGTGATCCTGAACTTATTGCTTAACGGCTGCGTCAGAATTTCTGCCATTTTAATATAGACTGAATGGTTATCCAAAAGTCTCCTCATACCTTTCTATGAGCTTGCCAGATGGAGCTATTCCTGTTAGCACAGTTCAGCATTTCCACAAATTCAGTATTGTGAGATTTTTCTGAGGTCTTCTCCCTTTTGGTGGAGTTGGTCCATTTAGGTGGATTAGCCGGGAATGTCTACTTGGTATTGACACAGATGCAGAAAGAACAACTTACACAAGTAAGCACATCACAAGCTTTAATTTTGCATGGACGTGCTCTGTGGCGTAAACACACAGGATTTTGGAGGACAAATGTGACCACAAATAGATTAATTGAGCTCAGCAAATAGTTGGAGGTATGCTCTTAGCGGCGCAAGTCCATAGAGGGGGATCATGAAGAGGAATTGGATTAATTATAAACCGCCCAATGTGTTCAAGTAAAAAAATCTCTGTCATTATGTGGCTACGAAACCGTAACATACTCTGTTTCCCACAATCTCCTGGGAAATGATGTGTAAAAAGCTAGGTAAAATTGAGTATTCCTCTCATCAAGATGCACATATTAAAATGTCTTTTAAAAAAAATGTTCCTGGGCAAATGATGGACATACACCTAGCTACTTGAACATATGGCCTGTATGTTGGTGCACTGCAAAGTACATACAAGCTGGTAAAGGTGGTTAAATAAATAGCCACTCAGTAGCCATAGGGTCAGACGATAAGATGCTTCATCTCTCTATGACTGGAGGCGCACTGTGCTGTAAATAACACTTTTCTATAAAGGACGGCCATGCCGACATACAATTCCCTATAGCGATAAATTCATTATTAAATACATTTTGTATCTTGTTTTAAAGCGGGTGCCTTACTTGAATATGTTAAATTGCGACATTGAGCTGTTTGTTCCCAACCTCGTTACTCATCGTTAATTCCATACCAGATGTAGCAAGTTACCTAAAATGCAGTTTAATGACATGATTCATCTTATTCTAAATGTACTGCTGATATTGCATCAGGTCAGGTGATGCAGCATCTCTGCATATGGGTGAATGTGTCCCCCTATAATACTTCTAATACTGTGAATACTATACCTGCTAGTGTGCTCGGTGTTGATTTTCTACTTTTATGATGCCCTCTATGTTGGAGGCTTGACTGTGGTAGACATAATAACTCAATAGCTGCTGGAGACCTAGATGGTTTCATCTTTAGCTCCCTCATTTGAAATTCACAATTTCACATTGCCTTGGAGATCTCACCAGCGGCCCTCCGTCATTTTATTTTAACGTTACTGCCTTGATTTTTCTTTAGCTTCACTGCACATTTGTTTAGCCTAGTTGGTTAAATAGAGGTCTTTGTTCGTGTCATAATATGCCCTTCATGTGTTTAAACTGAGCTATCTTTGCATCAGTGTTAATCACTGAATCAAAGTGTTGAGACAGGTTGTGTAGAATTGCTATATATAACGTAATGACTTCATGCCTTCATTTTCCAGATGCATGCTATCTCCTTTTTTTGTAAAGAAAATAAATATACATATATGTATATATTTTGTTTCACCAGTAGAATAGTTGTTTGCATCTCACATCGCATTTCTGTGCACCCTCAGGTCTGACACCCCACTGATCTACAAAGCTGTGCCCAGCTGGTTTGTCAGAGTGGAGCACATGGTGGAGAAACTGTTGGAGAACAATGGAAAATGTTACTGGTAGGTCCGTTTAGAAAAACTTGTGTATAAGACCTGCTATATTTTTAACCATGTTATTACATCCGTGTAGAGAAGCAACAAGAAAAGCCTATAGACAGGATTGACAAGCAGTGCTTTCCTCTCAATAAAGCTGAGATTTATGATCTGGCCCTATTCCAAGTTTGGGGACAAGATTTAGCAGTGGCAAATGCTAATGACAAATAATATGAGGTCCACTGTAATGCTTTTATTGGTGTATATAAAAAGCCAGTGCTGTATAATGTCACTGCAAAGTTATCACTTGCGGTGATCCCCACTGCTCTTTCCTGAGCCACCATGGCTGCTTCTGGTAATGGGACTGTCAACCTGAGATATATGGCTAGCCTTGGTAGGTAGACACACACCCTTACACACACACACACACACACACTCTCTCTCTTAGGGCCAAGTCACCGACTGATGCAAGGTGTGCCAGCCTCTTCAAATCTTAAACACATCCACATGCATGGGACTCTAAATGCATATACCGTATGTGAATGTTTTTCAAGCGGCCTGTAAAGTATGCAGAAGACATGTGGAGACTGTCTTGTTGACTGGGCTTTGAATAATTCACATGGCATGTAAAGGACAAAAGGAAGGATCACTCTTCTTTAACATGCAGATATTTCCGCTTAGATTTAGCGCTTATGCCTAGATGCATGCTCAAACACATACACACACACACACACACACACACACACACACACACACACACACACACACACACAT
>JAOPJI010000025.1:13958413-13972865 GCA_027122695.1 Merluccius productus
TAAACCCCCCCCCCCCCCCCCCCCCCCAGGCTCCGTTCACTCCCTTTATCACAGAGATTATGTACCAGAACCTGCGTCACCTCATTGACCCCGCTTCCGTCGAGGAGAAGGACGCCAGCAGCATCCACTATCTCATGCTCCCCCAAGTCAGGTAGGGTGTGTGTGTGTGTGTGTGTGTGTGAGAGACAGACTCTCTCTTAAAGGTGCAGTGTGTAGGATTTAGTGGAATCTAGCGGAACGGACTTGGCAGAAATGGAGTATAAGTATGTTATAATTAGTGTATAATGAAATAAGAATCGTTGTGTTTTCGTTACCTTAGAATGAGCCCTTTATATCTACATCGGGAGCCGGGGGTGGTGATAGTTTACCACCACTGAAATACATTATTTTCCAATAATGGGACAGCCCAGAGTGGTTTATTCCGCTTATACCATTATCAACAATGATTAGATATTAGTTACTGTACCTCATCTATACGGTTATTGGTTTTTTTGTTGACTTAATCAGCTGAAATTAAAGTATTCTTCCGCGGTGCTTTGAGCATATTATTTTTGCATTGTCAAGGAAACATCTGGTGGATAGTTGTCTTTGACCGTTGTGAGTGTTGGATTTGTAGTGCATTGATTTGGAACTGTTAAAAGGTAGAGGTGTTCAGGTGTACTGTTCACCAGCCAAGTCCTCTTGCTGCACTGACCGATTCCAGTTTAAAGACGAATGTCGATGCATCATCATCATCATCATCGTCATCGTCATCACTACTTCTACCATGTTCTCCATTTCCTTTGTTCAATCCCGGACTAGCTCTTGACCTGCTTGTCCTGCTGGAGGCCTGAGATGGGGTCACTGCTATTCTGTATAACAAATGACCAGCTGTCCCATTAGATATGAAAAAGTAAGGTACTTTGCCACCGCTGCTTTAAGTAACGTCGAAGGGCTGAGGTATTAATCCAGGATATTTTTCTCTCTCTGCTTTCTGTGTGATAGGGAGAGTTTGATTGACAAGCGCATAGAGAGCGCCGTCTGCCAGATGCAGTCAGTGATTGAGTTGGGCAGAGTGATTCGAGACAGAAAGACTCTACCTGTTAAGGTAAGTTGTCAACTTTACCTCACTTCGCCTGTCACAAGTTCCACATTGGGATGTTCATTCTCAAAACACAATTAAATGAATCTAACAATATTATTGTTTGACTCATTTAATTGTGTTTGCTGGTTTGCGAAGGTTGTGCCGACCTGGCAATATTTTAATACAATTTGATATTATTACATTGTCTTCAATTTGTATATCAAGTGAATATATTACGATGTTGTGAATGTGTGTCCTTTAGGAATTTGAATGAATTGTAATGACATTGCATCAAAAAATAATATGATAGCGTCCCTTGAATTTAAAGTATTTTAATGAAAAGGACCAAAAGTGTTGGCATATGCTCATTACAAGATGTCATGTTTTTTTCTTATCTGTGTGCGCGTGTGTTTCAGTATCCACTGAAGGAGGTAGTGGTGATCCACCAGGACCCGGAGGCTCTCAAAGACATCCAGTCCCTGCAGAAGTACATCCTGGACGTAAGGCGGCCATTACTTTATTAGAACTCGAGGGAATCGCTGAATTATGAGCGCCGCTCCCATTCTTCCAAGACATACAGTATGTAGCATAGCTCCTCAAGGAATAGGACAGTGCGTAACGTAACGGAGGGTGAGTGAGAGCGAGCGGCAGTGACGGTGAATGTGAGCCGAGCAGAGGGAAAGGTTAGCAGCAAGTTGTCAATCTTGCACTAAATGCACAGTATAGGCTACAGTGTGTCAGTTAATTCATGCGGCAGCTTCTCAAGACCAAGAAAAGTCTTGTATGTTGTTTCCCCAACTCCTGGAAAAGGGAAGGGGGCTAGCCAGTGTTCATTTCGTTAACGAAAACTATGACGAAAAACATTCTCCAACAACCTTTTTTCTATGACGACACGTTGACGAGCTAAAAATGAAACTATGACTAAATGTATGTTTTGTTTTCGTTGACAAGACGAGACGGGACTGAAATGTTAATGGTGGGCTATCAAGACCGTATGCAGTTTGAGATCGGAGCACCAGGGGGTCGGTAAACGCCACTTACATTAAACAGTCGACGCCAGGATGTTTCGCTAGCCTGCAAAACACTCACACCGGAGCAGCGAGCCGTTAGCACGAGTTTTTGGGCTGTAATTCGGCAGTATATAAGCAGCCGTGCGTGTCTGACTGTAGATGGCGGAGCTGTTGAATGGATTTGTGGAGTTTGTTGGTTGCAGCGGTGGCTGTTAGCAGCTAGATCCGCGTGTTAGCAGGAAGGAAGCAGTAGGAACAGGTTACAGGGAGAGCATCTGGCCACCTGCACACGCGTGAGCATCAATGGGCCCCCCCACCAACGAATTCCCTTATAGGAGAGCCCTGGAGCTCGTCTACCAAAGGCCCAGAGAAATAAAATGCTTACAGGCAGGGTGAGAGTGGCTATGTCACCGAGCTTGAGAAAATGTTTGTAACTCAGAAGCCACCGTTAACACTACGTTTTAAATAAATGGTGTAAGTAATTTTCTGTGGCATTTCATTTTTTTGGATATAAATTTCTACAGATAAATGTCGAAAGCTGTAAATAAAGTAACTTAAGACACAAAAGGCAAACATGAATAATCTATCTATCTATAATGATTCTACGGTAATTGTATTAATTTCAAGCTTTTCCGACACACGTGAATACGGGCCGGCGTCGCTTGCTCGTGGACTTGCAGCGCCACAACAGCACCGCTGCTGAAAAAACAATTCTAGGGGAAAATGCTGCTTCCCCCCTTTTGTGTGGTTAATGATTTTCAATTCCAAGAAATCATTACAGAAAAGATTTTTTCACGAAGGCAAGCAAAATTAAAAGGGGGAATGAAAAGGAAGGTTAATTCCTTAAGATTAATTATAGATTATTGTGAATTTAATCAAAAGCACTGTTGGAGTCTGTTGATGCCATGAGATTCCCCCAGTTAAGTGTTGCGGTATTTCTCCTATTTGTATTCTTATTCTTCCATCAACACGATGCACAGCGGCCGATCGAACACACACACCTTGAGACAGACGCCTCGTCCTCTCCATCTTACTTTCTGTGTTGTTGTTGTTGTTGTTGTTGTTCTTCTTCTTCTTCTATCAAGGGCTTCTTCAAAGTGACAGCAATCCAACTATCCCCCCCCGCCTCTCTCCTCCTCCCTCTGCAGAATCTCTCCTAGCCTAACGCAGTCTTAGTCTCAGTTAGTCTTATCTCACCAAACTGCCATTTTCGGGTTGGAGAACATTTTTTGACCTTTAAGCTTGACTTTTATTGCGTTACTCCAGTGAACAGGCTTATTGTTGATCAGAATTGGGAGCAGTAGAGGTACTCCGCCCAAGCAGCCAACCTTGGGTTTCTGTGTACCGACTGCAAATGAGGGGCTTCAACCCGGGCTTGGCATTTGGCGTTTTAGACGCAATTGGAACTGGATTATTTTTACTGGAAGGGATCCAGTTGGTGATGTTGTTTTCAAGTGCATTTTCTGTGATTCTACTAGTTTATTGATTCATAAGCTCTTGGATATCCTTCCACCTTTTGCATTTGTAAGAACAACTTTATTGAATACTGCATTGTCATCCCAAAAACAAAACCTAATCTCAAATAAAATGATCAAATGTAAATAAACTTTGTGAAGTTATGTTATCATGTTATATTCCAGATTCTTCTGGAATTTAAGGAGCACTACCTGTAATTGCAGGACATTTCACAATTCCTTGAGCGTAGCAGGCCGTTAGTGAAACAACACATTTACCATGAGTTAGCTAAGGTTAGCACTCGGGCCTCTCTGTGGGCCGTGACTGTGTCACATATCCGTATATTTCTTCAGAATTGGATAATATGGCCACACTGCCAAGGAGGGCAGTGTGCTGCTAAATGGGTTAGATTGGAAGATTGTATGCCTTTTATGTTGAATTATCAGGCTGATCAGATATTTGGCTAAATAATGCCTATTCTTATTGGAGTGTTGTTATTGGGTTTTCCTCCCCCTCAGTGTTTTCAGTTCACTTTTCCAAAGCCCATGAAGACACAGGTGTGTTGTAATTCCTTCTACATCTCTGTGTCTCTGCTTGCAGGAGCTCAATGTGCGCCAACTGACCATTTCGACCGACAAGGACAAATACGGCATCCGTCTGCGAGCCGAGCCCGACCACATGGTGCTGGGGAAGAGGCTGAAAGGAGCCTTCAAAGCCATCACGGCCTCCATTAAGGAGCTGGCCAGCGAGCAACTGGAGGCCTTCCAGAAGACAGGTGTGTGTGTGTGTGTGCATGTGCGTGCGTGATTGCTAACTAGCACGTCCCCAATTTTCATCAACTGAGAGTGGGCAGACTGAGCTAGGTTTTGTCTCTGTAGACTTTCTACAAAAACAAACACAGAGCTCCTACATTTTCAAATAGATTTCAAGGAGCGTCTCTTCAAACGTCATCGAATAGCGTGACAGACGGACGGTGCTACTTTTCCCCCACTAAATACCAAACCGTCCCCAGGGCGACTCGGTGGTTCAACCAGCTAGTGAGCTCCCCACTTGGGCAGCGTGGCTTGTCGTGACCCACTTTCCATTCTGACCTCTTTCAAGCCTGTGCACATAGTGCCCATAACAGGACGTATATATATTTTGTATAAATACCCAAGGCAACCAACAAATGAGACGCCCATGATATGAACCCGATGGAGGGTTTTCAATTCAGGTTTTACGCCACATGAAGCAAGTCCGTCTTTTGTAGGTTACCGCCACTAAAAGCCACATGAACTGTCAGTGCCAAGGTTTTCCCGTGTCTCCAATTAATGGGAAAAGCCGCACGGAGAGCCATAGCGCTCCTCCGGAGGTCAGCGGGGCTGTGGGAACCTCCGATTTCCAATTACTTGGTGCTCTTTAAGTCCATCCGATGGATATTGACAGCAGGGCGGATGCAGGCAGGAGAGACAGATAGAACTTGACTTGTCAGCCTGGGTGGATACACTTGTGGCGGTATTAAGCAATAAGCCACAAGAGGCCGTGATTTACAGTGATTTAGTGCAACAGTTAGGGGGCGTTGTTAGGCACAATTATAAAACGGTGACTAAATCGATTACTATAGACTACCTAGATAGATTTCACAAAATAAACAAACGGCAACATAAAATGCAATCATTGGAAACAAATCATAATTTTTACGCCAAGCAATATAGTTTCTCAAGACAGCAAAATGGTTGCCAAGCAACACAGGCTAGCATACAGGCTATAGCATACAGGCACATTAATGCTAAAAATGAATTGTTAGTATTTCACATCGGCGTTGAGCCAATCAGAATCAAGGACTGGATTTATCCGTTTTATAATGAGAAATAAAACACAGTTGGCAAGAGGAGGAGAAGAGTGGAAAGCAGTGTGAGATTACAGTTGTCCAATGGCGATTCAACAGGGAAGTGTGACGGTCCAAATGATCTGCCCCAAGGTAACGCGCCACACAGCCAAGCTTCTGTACACGTGTCCGACTTTGAGTCGGTCAACACTCGCTGGGATATAATTAGGCTTTTTATGGAAGGTAATGATTGCGTCCAGGTGAAACGTCCACCGGCGTCAGCGCAGGTTTGTTCCATGTAATGCAAGGTGGCTGTAAAATAAATATACTGTGTCTGATCTCTTCATGGTTATCAGAAGGCTATAGGAAGGGGTTAATAGAGAGGGGGGGTGGTGGTGTGAAGGGGGTGCCGGGGCTCAGGAAATCAAAGCGTGGAAATCCAGGATTACAGACAAAACAGACTTTTTCACCCGCCCTCAGGGTGTGGAAGAGGAAAGACCGTCATGGTTTTTACCGAGAACACAGACATGGGTAATTGTATCCACTGTCGCCAACGGGAAGAGATGATCCTGGCTAGATTGACTTTGTTTTCAAGCCTGTATAGTTTTAGCCGCTTGGATCTGCAGGGCTGGGAAGCACACGCACTGGCAGATAGGCCGAGATATCTCATTGAAGTTCAGTTTATAATTTGAAACCCTTTCAATATTTAAGTATAGGTTTTGTTTTTTTTATCCACCCAAAAATTACAATACAATTCATTTTAACAAAGTTACATCTCCATTATGCTCAGCCGCCAATTCAATTAGCGGTTGATGGCAAACATAAAATGAGAATTGACGGCAACAGAATAACGACTCTCTCACTGGATCTCTCTCTGCCATGTCTGGTCTCCAGGCTCCATCACGGTGGACGGGCACGAGCTGCACGAGGAGGACCTGAGGCTGATGTACACCTTTGATCATAGCTCTGGATCAGCCGCCCAGTACGAGGCCCACTCTGACTCTCAGGTACGCCCCCCCTACGCTCCTATGTTGGAGACACTAATTCCGATTGGCCAGACCACAAAACGCAGCCATTCTTCATGTTAGTCATTCCATCTATGCTATGCTATGCTGTGCTATGCTACCTTTTCCCTTCTCTGTCAATCTCCTTTTGTGTGATGTCCATTCAATAATAAGCACCAGAGCCCTACCCATTGCACCTCACGCTGAGTCACTCTCGGGCTTAGGCTCCCATCAAGTCTTGATGCTGAAGCGTCATAAATATCACCGCTATGTCCCACGGTGTATTCAGAATACTTTGTTGTCACGGCTCTCTGACCAGTAATGGCATTCACGTCTCTTTACTGTGACTGATATTAAAAAAAATACATTTTATAGCTAAGTGGGAACCAGCACTGTTCTCTCCCCACAGGCCCTCTGCAATCAGAGCTCATTCAACCGTACCAACGCCACACGGCTGCACCTTTGTGCCAGTTAACTGGGCTCTGATCTCTCTCTCTCTCTCGCTCTCGCTTGCGCTCTCTCCCTCCCCACCTCCCATCTGCCTCCCTCCTCCCTTCCCTTAACACATTTCTTTCAGCTATCTTCCTATCCATCATATTTCTCGCTAATCTTCTCTTGCTATTAATTATTGCTTGGTCTCTGTGGTTGGAGACGTGTGCACCTTGGAGGGGGGGGGGGGATTGGTTAGTAGTGATCAAGACAACTGAACGTGTATGAGCAAATTAGTTAGTAAACTGAAGGCTGTACTATAACCTATTAAAAGTTGACCTCATTCATGACGTACTCTAATAGGAAGTGTCCTCATATCTATATTTGCTTCAGCATGCCTATGATGTCAGTCTCCAGGAGGATGGCTATTGCCAGTAATTGACCTTCACTTCATCAAGTGAAGGTCACTCTCTCACGCTCTACTCTCTCTCACTCTGCTCTCACTCAGTGTACTCTCTGTGCTGCATCATTTGATAACATTATGCCAACAATATGCCAATATTAACTCTTATCATCTCTGGGAGCATGCAGCACAGCTCTGTCCGTCCAACGTGTTGTGTGAAGGATCTCGCTGTGTGCCGTGACTTGAACAGCTCTCCCCTCCCCCCCGCCCCATCTTCCCCAGGTCCTAGTGCTGCTGGACGTCAGCCCAGACCAGTCCATGGTGGATGAGGGCGTGGCCCGCGAAGTCATCAACCGTATTCAGAAACTGCGCAAGAAGGTGGGAGACGAATCCAGGGCGCTCTATTTTTATTGGCTCAAACACGCTGCTGGAGAACTCAAAGCTGGGTTTCTAACAGAATAGACGGAGGGAGTTGCTGTGACGCCAAGTGTCGTTGTGAACACGTTTGTCTGCTATGTTCAATGTGGTTGTATCATGTGCCGTGTGATTTCTGCGGGGTAATGTGTGCCAATGGAGCTGTTGGGAGAACCTAGGGCAGAGCTGCATAATGAGACACAAGACAAGGCGTCAACTTTGGTGTTGCAGAACTTTAAAAATACCAAAGATTTAGTTAGTTCTCTTCACACTAGTGGTGAATATTTGGGATGCCAGATTATTATTTTTTTTTTACAGGTTTGAGCTATGCTGTCTTCACCGAAATGTGTATTTTTATCTTGCGGGACGGGTGTCCTTTCCCCTTGGCATGCCTTTACTTGCATACATGTAGTGCCAATTGTTGTGCGTCTTAAATGTGGAATAACTCTCCTCAGAATATATCGCCATATCTGCTTTGGAGTCATTTGGTATACGGAGCTACGTAACAGATATACATTATCATATTGGGTTTGTTTTTCTCTATTTGATTTCCCTTCTCTGGTCTCCCTCCGTGGCCATCTGTCATGTCCAATGCACGTTTTTCTTTTTCTTGTTTTAAAAAAAAACATTTTAGAGCCGTCGACGAATCTTTCCATTGCAGCATCACAGTGAGAAATTTCTCCATCATAAGAAAGGAGGCTTAATGGAGGCTTAATCACAGCCTGGCCCCTTTCACATTGTAACGTTGTGCCTTTGAAGCGGTCCGGCAGGCAAAGGCGGATTAGCCACCGGCCTCTTGTTTTCACACAAAAACACAAACCGTTTTTTCCGTGCTCCTATGGCGGGTGGCCGCGAGTGGGCTCCCAGCCAGGCTAAATACCTCCTGTTATTTCAAACTGAGTTCAGCTAAGAATGTTTCCACCCTGGTGTTGGGAATTTAATTTAACCGTTTGTTGATGTTTTTATAGTAGTTTGTGGGAGGAGGTGTTGTCGGGTAGTGTAATGTTTTGTTTGGTTTTCCCCTGATGTGGAGGAAGGTTCAGCGGTTCTCTCACCATTCACGATTCAAAGGGCTTTATCGGCATGGGAAACGTACATGTACATTGCCAAAGCACAGCAAGTCAAATAATACGCAACCATAAAATACAAAATAATAATAATAGTAAAGAAACAATGAAAAATACAATATAATACACATTTAAACATGTATATACAGTGAAAAGGTAAGACTATAATATTAGATATTAGATCTGAAATGTTGGATCTCTTGCTCCCACTTCATCGTTTTTAAAATGGTATCCACACCATCCTCTAGCGGGTGAAGTCAATGCCTCCACTTGACAGGGAAGGCTTATAAAGTCTTCATTGATTGACTGCTCCTCTCTAGCCATCACTATTATTCTGCCCTTGAACCCTATACTGTAAATGATGTGTGGGTGCCTATGTAGGAGTGTCTTGTGCACACTGTAGATTAGAAAAAAAATCAATATATTTTTAAGAAGGTAAGAAGAAGCAAGCCATGCTTAACGCCAAAATAGGTTTTATTTTATATTGAGTCCAAAATAATTATTTTATTATTGTTCCTTTTTTGGTGTGTTTTTTCTCCCTTTGTTCCTTATTTTCTTTAATTGTATTACCTTCCTAAAACTGGGCTTCTCGCAGGTAGCGGAGACATATGATGCCAATTCAACTCCTGCCGATCTCCTGTTTTTTTTTCCAGGGCCGCTTGGTGCCATCAGATGAGATCACGGTGTACTACCACTGCCAGCCAGCAGGTGACTACCTGGAGTCTGTCATCCAAGCCCACACAGAGTTCATCCTGGCCACCACCAAAGCCCCTCTCGTGCCATACCCCGTCCCCAAGAGCGCCAGCGTCATTGTGGAGGAGAAGACCCAGGTACGTTGGGTGTCCACCATGTACTCTAGCTTGCAAGCATGCTACTGCGAACTCCAGTACAAACAAAACAGCCACCTCTTTGTAGGCAGGCTATATACCCGTTGAGGTCATAGAATAACCAAGCTGGGTGTCCAATTTCAAATGATCACCAATCGTTAGCCCCTTTTATACAGAGATCCCGCAATATTGCCGTAAAGAAGATGTCATTATACTGACTTTGTGTTTTTACACAGAACCAAAACCAAGCCGGCTTAATGCCGCCCCCTGTGTGTGCTTTTACATAGCGGCGTGACGTGTAACACAACAGCGTCAGCGTCTAGTGTGACGTGTAACATACGCGTCACACAGCAACATTGACAATAAAGGCGGGTGAACTGAGTGTTAAGGTGCTTTTGCTCTTACTCTTCAAATGCAAGCAAAGTTGCTACGCACGGTATACAACGCGTTGATGCGTAACGTTACTATGGCGGATTCATGCGAGGCAATGTTTGTGCGATCAGAAATGTGTTTGTACGTTTTATGCAGAAGGCGAGGTGGAATGAACGACGCAACATTCCCGCCTTGAGCAGGCTGTGTGAAAGGGGCTTTAGACTTGCTTGCTACAAAGACACATTTGGGTCGGGAAAAACACATTTTAAATGCAGTGCGTTTCTGCATTCCCCCTCTTCTTGTTTCTCCCTGCTCTGCGGCAGCTAAAGGGATCAGACCTGGAATTCACCATAGTGAAGCGCGGCTCGGCCCCCCAGGTACCCCTCATTGGACCTGCGTGTGCATACGTGAACCTCAAGGTCAAAGTCAACAACAAGGAGCAAGGTGAGAGTGGCAGGAATGACTTCACCGTCATATCGCCTGATTAAAAACCTAGGGGTTGGTAAATTGCCTTTAGTCATAGACTTGTAGAGACATGGACACTCTGTAATCACCTGTAGGTTCCTTAAGGGGTGTTCTGAAGTCAAAGGTTGGGCTCTGCTTGTTGCCATGTTGAAACAATTTGGCAGACATGTTCAGCAACATCTATTGTGAGGTGTCAAACCAACAGATTAAATAGCACGGTTCCCACAAGTCCTGGAAAACTTGGATTTTAAAACATTTTTTAAGACATTTTTTACCAAATTCATCAAATGTCATGGAAAAGTTTTGTTGCTCATATTTTGTAACATAAACCTCTGACCACAGGAAGGTTACGGAAAATGTCCTGGATGTTGTTCTTGGATGTTGTCTTGCATGTTTTATTTGTATATTGTATTTTGTACATGTATTTATTTAATATCCATTTACAGTTGTGTTTTATATTTGTGTATTTTGTTTTTATACTCCCTGTGCCAATATACCAGAAAATAATCCTTGTATGTGCCAACTTGCGTAGAAATAGATTCTGAATCCAAACGATTGGGAGCCCTGAATGTTTGTGTGTGATAACTTGTGGACAGAGGGCATGGTGCTCTTGGAGAACCCCAGGGGCGACAACTACATGGACATGGACAAACTACGCATGGTGTGCAGCAGCGTCTTTGGCACAAACAACACGCAGCTCTCTTTCTTCAGTGGCAAGAATGGTGAGTCTAATTTTAGCACTCGGTGGAGGAGGGGCATGCAGAAAGTCATACATACAATATTCACACATGCGACAATAGCAATGTGCGTACGCGTGCCTGCATGCACATTTTAATGATTTTGAATGTGTGTTCGTTCTAGAGCTGACCAATGAATCGGACGTTCGCTCTCTCATTGGTAAAACCCTGAGTGTGACATCATCAGGCTCCGCCCCCAGCCCAGCTCCGGCTACAGACACCATCCTGTGCCCCTATGTCAACCTGCAGCTCTGCAATGGCCAGCCAGCTGGTAGGAAGCAAACACACGATCAAGCAATCAATCCATCCTTCATTCTCTTCCCAGCCTTTACCTCTCTCCTCTGCCCTTGAGTTAAGTCTTAGAAATGGCACTCATATTCTTCTCCCTCCCATCTCTTCTTATTTCTACCCTTTCCATTTTTGCCCCCCCCCCCCCCCCCCAAGACATATCAAAAGGTTATGCCTAGTTTGTGCCTTCCAACTTCATCTAGAAAGGTTATGTCAATCATTATTCCACCAACACTATTTTTCTCTCTCTCTCTCTCTCTCTGTCTCTCTCTCTCTCTATGTGTCTCTGTCTTTCGTGCCTTCCAGAGTGCCAGACTGGGGAGGTGGGCACGCTCCTCCTGGCCAACCCTCTGGGACATAACGAGCTGGACTCCTCTCGGCTGCTCCTCGAGGCCACCAGGCTCTTTGGGCTCCGCAGCCGCCACCTCAAACTCTACCTGGACCAGGACCTCAGTCAGGGTACAAACACACACACACACACACACACACACCAGAGGCTTTCCTATTGTTGCACACATTGCTGCCTGTGATATGGGTTCAATCTGTGTGCCACTGAAATGCAGGGTTTGAACATCACGGTTCCATTTTGAAGAGCTCGTTAGATCGTTGAATATTTTGGGGCATCCATATTTTAGCTGTTAAGTACACGCAAGAGGTTCACAGCTTACTCATTTTAGTGTGAGTCTTCAAGGAATGTGGCAGGATGGTAATTAGGTCAAATATTATAGATGTAATTTGTGACGATCTGTCTTTTTTTCTTTCCAATAGAGCTGCCAGCCGATGCTTCTGTTAAATCTCTGGACACCAGGACCTTGTTTGTGAGAGTTCTTCCTACGACCGCCGAGGCGTAGGCCCACAGAACCAAAGTGTTTCCTGCAGTCATCTTGGCTTGAACCGTTGTATCCATTGGCAATCCCGCTAGGTAACTGGTATCCACCACCCAACCCGCACTGGTTGAACGGAGTCCATGACAAATCTTTCTCAACTGCTCACATGTTAAGATGCCACCGTGAAACTACAAAGCAAATGGTCTCTGTCCAAATGGCGTCTTTTCCTCAGAGTTGTACGTTAAGATACCATACCTTGAGATATCTTATCTTAGTCAATAATCTCCACACCCCGGAAAGCACTTATTTTAAAAATGTCACTAGTTATAACAACCATTTGCTTTTAGGTGACATCCATCAATGGATATTGTCGTTTCTCGACCATTACTTTTGTTTTCTGATCTGGCTGTTAATTACAAATGGAGGGTTTCAGTGATCATGTTGGCTGTAACTGCACAGAACCGCAGATGGTTTTCTCAGGTAAAAACTCAAGTTGTGCTTGGTTTATTGACAAATGGTAACACAAATTCCATTTGAAAGTACTGGGTTAAAAGATGAAATACAAGCACTCATGAAGGAGGGATCCATTGAGTTGCAAGACGCTGGCTCTTTGATCTAGTGTTGAAGCCATTCATACGGCTGGATGCGTTTTCTTGCTTTAGCATGACGGTGCAATGCTTCAATGATGAACGGTTCAGAGATATTTTTCTGGGATTTTGTAAGGGAAACCTGTGCACCTGTCATACACATTCAACCGCTAGCGCTAGTAATTAAAAAATACACTTCACGGATCAGGGTGTGGCCGTTTGATGGTGAATTGGGGTTCGCTCTACTTTTATCTTTTGGACAGAGGGTATTGGAATATAATACGATTGGAGCAACAAGTCAGAAATGTCCTATTTTTGGTGTCAAATTAAATAAACGTAACAATAAAAGTAACTACAAAATCCTTGCTGTTTGTTTATTTATTTTTGCATTTAATTTTGACTTACATAAAGTTGTATTGTATTCTAATTTTTTTTATTTACATTCACGATATATTGTCTCAAACGTGTTTTATGTTGGATAATTATATATACATACATTTTTTTGCATGGTGTGTTGAGGGCAGGCCGGATGGAGGGCTATTGCACATTTTTGATGATTGGTTATTGCGGGCGCCTACTTGGATAAGGCTACTTGAGGCTACTTGACGACTTGCAGTCATTTCCTATCAGACATGACTCGACCGGAGGCACCATTGCTGAACAACTAAATTGGACGAGTCTCGCACTGGTGGGCAAACTCAGCTTTCAACATCATGATGAACAATTTGAGAATAGGATATGAATGAACGGCATGTCGATATGTTTGTCATTAGGCCTCAAGTGATTGTGGGGGGCACCGACAACATCTGCATCCTTCGCCCTCCAGCGCCTCCACTCGACCGCCACAGCTGGGCTCCGCCGTTGCTAAATGTAATGTTTGACATGTTTTGTGCGGGACAATTAAAAATGTAATTTAGCACACATTAAGCTGCCGTCGTCCTACTTGCCCCCTCGTTCCCGATGCGTTCACAACATGACGCCATCTGGTCCGGGCAGATCGCAACACAGACTCCATGCCAAGGCCATACGATTAGCGAACCAGTCTATCGCTATTCATTGTAGCTAGCTCGTACAAACGCACACGTGTCGACACTGCTATGAACACGTATTTCAACTCAAAACATAATGAATAATAATGAGAAATAAGATCATGGTGAATGGAGCCTATTTGGCCATGCGTATAATTATATTAGTGGCCAACTGAATACGAGTTTGAATACGGGGGCTACTCGGTTTTGAGTTACCCCCCAATCCCCTCTAAATAATAGCTGGCTATGCAACGGAAACATCCCCAGTAGGCTAAATCGACTTTCATCCCATTTAATGGCGAAGAATATTGTCACAGTCGAGTCGACGGGCAGAACAAGAATGGCCAACAAAACCCGAAGACGAGAAGCAAGCAGGCGACGGGAGCGATCTACTTTCCGTCGAGAAGAAGGTTCAACTTTCAAAACCACACGCGAAACATTTTCTAGAGGCGGTTATTTACGTTACATTTTTGTAGAGTCGGCGGCCCTCCGTGTGTATAATACCGCAAGCAACGACACCACGCGGTCCTTAACTTTCTCCCGCTCTCAGACTTCACTTCAGCCCCTCGAGCCACCCACGTGACCGCCCTAACGGCTTGGGGGGGGGGGGGGGGGGGGGGGGGGGGGGGGGGGGGGGGGGGGGGGGGGGGGGGGGGGGGGGGGGGGGGG
>JAOPJI010000025.1:14048455-14066142 GCA_027122695.1 Merluccius productus
CCCGACAGCTCGCGCGACACAGCCCCACCGCGCTGTCGCGTCCCGGGCGCCCCCCCCCCCCCGCGCGAGGCCCCCCCCCCCAGAGAGAGAGAGAGGGAGGAGGCATGGAGCCAGAGCAAGAAAGGACACACTGAGAAAGAGAAACAGAGCGAAGGAGGCCTGAATGAAGGCCTTGGACGTCCAAACATCTGGTTTTGATTAGCCAGGCAGAGAGAGCGGCCTGAGGAGAGAGAGAGAGAGAGAGAGAGAGAGACAGACAGACAGACAGACAGACAGACAGACAGATAGAGAGCGAGGCCTGAGGCGAGAGACAGGACAAACAGAGGGGCATTTATTTTTGGCACGCCGGGGTACAGGCCGGTGGTTTTGTTATTCCACCCCTTCACATTTTCCCTCCTGTTTTACGTCCTACATGTCATTTTAATAATAATGGATGAATCCCGGTTCCTCTTCTCCATGCGTGTGGAGATGCCGGTACATACCGCATACATCAGACTTGTTGTTGTGTTGTGTTTAAATCATTATTCCCCCGAA
The DNA here is from genome assembly GCA_027122695.1 of Merluccius productus. NCBI lineage: Eukaryota > Metazoa > Chordata > Actinopteri > Gadiformes > Merlucciidae > Merluccius > Merluccius productus. Next base: position 14,048,990 of record JAOPJI010000025.1, read on the forward strand.
CATCTGCAGACTCAAACTCCTAATAGGACGTTGTTAACTCTTAATGGGCACCAGAGTGCATTACAGTATGTCCAAGACATGGAGAGGAAGCCAATAAAGACAATGTTTGTTGTTTCCTCATGGTTTTTATTGTTTTGGATGTTATGTTACGGGGTCCGTGATGACATGAAGACATGAAGTTAATAAATCTTCTGACTCTTCTGACGGCTGCCAGGATCCTGTTCTCCGTATATTTCTGAGATATTTCCCAACTTGGGTTTGTTTTCTTCCAGCACTGAGGACATAAACGGTCTGATTCATGAGACTCGGAAAGTATTTTCTGTCGGTGTTGTGCTTTGCGTTCTGGTTGTTAAAGTCAGAGATATCTGAGCTGGCTAACCTGCTGGAATGAATAAATAGTGCATTCCTCAAGACACAACGCTCTGCTTGTGCTAACGCTGGTTGTACACAGCAATACAAGTGCTGGTTTTATTGCACTAGAAATGGCGACCATCATGAATACTGTCTGCACAAAACAAACTGATTGAAAATACGGCACAATATGTCGATTAAATATGGAGCTGTACGTAATAAACAGACGCAATTTGTACTGAAATTTGCTATTTTTTTCTCTGAAACAAAGCATTTTTCTCAGGCCTCCCTCCAAATATGAGCTCACAGTAAATGATGGGAAGCCGAGGGTGGCCGGAGGAAGGCGTGGCCGCAGGAGGAGAGAGAGATTGATCTTCAGTGGGTTAGGGGTGGTGCCTTCAGGAAGACCTTAGTCTCTCATTTTATCATTTGGAATAACTTTTAGATATTGATATACGAGGCCAACTCATAAGGAAAAGCAGCATTATAGTTAAAACATTCAGCCCAATGCTTGTGCTTACTTACCCTATAATTATAATAAGCTCATTCTAAAGGTATGCATCTAAACGTATTGAAGTAAAATGTCCTTTATCATCATCATTTAGACCAACCAGAAGAAGTATGCCCCCTTCAATAAGCTAAGAACAAAGAGCAAATAGTCAAAGTGAGTTAGCTGTTGAGAGATTTAATGAAACCAATATATCTGCAGTGAATCAGATTAGTAGGCCTACATTGGAGCACACCCAGTCCCTTAAGAGCCGGCTAATCAAAATAGTTTTTCAACTATAAAAACACGGCATAAATTCCAAGACTTTGACTGCACCAGATTGAATGCGTTGATTTCAGACTCAAAGCGTTGCCTAACTCAGCATTGCAGTGTTGTGTTGGGCGTCTCGTCGGCTAATTAAGGTGAATTGTAATGAGTGAATGTGTCTGTATAACAGAAAAGAAGCAGGCGGTAAAAGTCAGGGGGGATGAAGGTTATGAAAACATCCTCTTTAAGCCGGGATGGACGCTCGGTGAGCAGCACATTACTTCCAGATTACGTGCACAGCTCTGTTATTCAGTCTTTTTCAAACCAGTTTAATCTAAAGCCAGTGGGAGACTGGGAGTGTTGGGGAACGCTGTGGGAACGCTGTGGGAAGGCTGTGAATGAAGGGAGACAAAAGTGCGAATGCGGTCCGGTGTAAAGGAGGCCCAGAGTCTCTGCCCTTCCTGGGAAATGTCATCCACTCCCGACAGCTTCTCAACACCTCTCCCTGCCCACACACACACACACACACACACACACACACACACACACACACACACACACACACACACACACACACTCCCACGTTTACACACACACACACACTCCCACCCCACGTTTACACACACACACACTCCCACCCCACGTTTACACATACACACACACGCGCGCGCGTATGCACACACACACTCCCACCCCACGTTTACACACACACACATACACACACACACACACATTCTCCTGCCATGTACTCTTTACATCCAAATTAATTTTGAATGATTCTTATCTAAGTTGTATGCTTAAAGTGGTTATTAAAAGGTTGTCCATGTCATTACTAGTTTGTGTTTTAATAGATTTTAAGCTGGCTAAACGCTTGCCTCACGCCTTCAACCGAATACTGCTTAAGAGGTCAGGGCTTTGCTCAAAATCTGCATTCATATAAGAAGCCTAATTGGCTCCAATAGTATTCTCCAAACATATTTCTATTGGCTCGCCAATCACTGGGTTTATATAGGCCTATATCTTACATGTATATCTGTTAACATAAAGTTAACAAATAGCAGTTCGGACAGGGCTGTGGGAATGTCTCCTTCATTATATATACATACATTACACCAACCTGTCTGAAATGTAGGCCAGACACAGAACGAATGGCTGCAGACACTAAACATTTGTTTTAAAACTTGAATAATTCATGTAAAGTGCTCCTACTACATCACTTAATAATGTACTTGATTCAGCTTCATGATGATATGCCCTCTCTGTTTCCCCTGCCGTGTGTATTAAAGGTTAAATATTTGACGTAGTACTCCCCAGTTAAGGATTCATCTAGATAACAGCAGGACCATCTACTTTCTTTTGAAAGGAAGTCACGCATAAATGAACATGCTTATGTATTAAGATAATGGAAACTACATGGTATCACAGCCAGGGACCATGAGCGTCTGGGATCATGCTGGCTATCGAGGACATCTTCTGGACACTGTCTCAGTTTGTTTTACTTTATACAACTTCATCTAACGACAGTCTGTTGTCCTGGCCCTGCCAATAATAAACTATGCAACACTTAAGTCTCTCAGTCCCAGTGTACCTCCATGTTCTCCTCATCCATGTTCTCCAATCTCCTGCACGACGAGGAGGTGATGGCTGCTGATGGCATCACAGCAGGGCCTGCAGCGCCCCCGCGTGGTACGACGACGAATATACAGGACACATGGTTTTTGTATATATATGTTTTTATTATTTTATTTTAATGACTTTTAATAACTTATTTATGTAGTTCTTTTTTTATTTATGTATTTATGTATTTATTTATGTTATTGTTCACTACAAAATACATGAGTTATTGATGCCGGACGGACCATATATGGGCCTATTAACGCGCGTGACGATCAACTCCAACCGTTTTCCAACCGTTTTTTAACCGTTCCCTAACCGTTTTCCAACCGTTTCTCAAACGTTTTTTCCGCCGTTTCCAGCGGCGAGCAGCAGGCTGTCTCCCACCATAAGACACTAGCGGAGAAGCGAGGTAACGTTAGTTCAAACTAAGTTTACACACTTTAACTGTTGACCTCGGAGCTACTGCTAGCTGTATAGATAATGAGAGCTAGCTAACACTAGAGCTTAACCGTTATTATCACGACTCCGTAATCCTGTCATTATATTATAACGTTAGCTAGCTAACACTAGAGCTTAACCGTTATTATCACGACGGTGAGGCAGCTATTAAATAGCAACTCCTTTATTATATTATAACTCCGTCATTATATTATATAGTATGTTTTTGCGCTTATAATCAATTCAAATGTGCAGTGTAGCTAATCTAACTCTAAACGTGTTCGTAAGGGAGCACTTAACATATGGGCCATTATATTATTATTATTATTGTTATTATTGTTATTTTATATTTTTATCATTGTATTTCAGATATGCCTCCTAAGGTGAAAAAGGCTCGGACCAGGTGTAGCGGGGCCCTGGCCATCTCACCTGTGCAGCTGCATGCCCTGCTGCAGCTGCGCGGCGGGGAGGCGGTGGCGGACATCAAGGCACGTTATGGATGCGTTCAGGAGCTCTGCACCTTGCTGAGATCATCACCCACTGATGGTATGGAGACTGACCCTCCTCCTCCTCCTCCTCCTCCTTCTCCTTCTCCTTCTTCTTCTTCTTCTTCTTCTTCTTCTTCTTCTTCTTCTTCTTCTTCTTCTTCTTCTTCTTCTTCTTCTTCTTCTTTTTCTCAGACAATGATTCCCCATACTTGTTGACTTGAAGCATTATGTACATAAAGTACAGAGTTAAGGAGAAAACATTGGTAAACAACTTTCTTTCTATCTAGGTCTAAAAGGGGATCCAGCTGATATTCAGATGCGGAAACAGGTTTTTGGAGTGAATTATATACCTCCCAAAAAAAGCCAAAGCTTTCTCCAGTTAGTATGGGAAGCTCTGCAAGACGTAACACTGGTCGTTTTACTAGTTGCAGCTATAATTTCACTGGGACTTTCGCTGTATGATCCTCCAAATGTTGAAAGAAAGGGTAAGGATTTATTTTTGCAGTGTATATATTTTGTTGATTTGGGCCTTTGCAACAGTAAATCTCACATTCCCAAATGTACAGCGGCTGTCTGATCCATTTCATATCCAGTTGTATATGTTGCTTGCGTATACAATAAGGGTCTATTGTAGATCAAAACATACTTTATTCCTCCCCAGTAGAAAATCAAGATGCAATACTAGTATCACTCTAACTCTGAACAGTATAGCTTCTAAATACAAGTACATCTAAACAGACATAAAACAACCATGAACATGGTTGCACAATGTTTCCAATAGTCATGGTCGCCTTGCATGGTCCGCTGGGTGATCTTCTCTGCTGCTGCAGGGTGTGGCAAGGCTGTGGGGGGTGTAACAGACGAGGAAGAGCCAGAGGCAGGCTGGGTCGAGGGTGCCGCCATCCTTCTGTCGGTCGCCTGTGTGGTGCTGGTGACGGCGTTCAACGACTGGAGTAAAGAGAGGCAGTTTAAGGGCCTTCAGAGTCGTATTGAGCAGGAGCAGAAGTTCACGGTGGTCCGGGGTGGAGAAGTCATTCAGATACTCGTTGCAGAACTAGTGGTTGGTGACATTGCCCAAGTAAAATATGGTAAGATGAGCTATGGAGAAGAAAACATGTGCAGCTGCACCTTCTATGAAACAATAGATTTTTAATGTTTCTTTTTTGCTTTCAAGGTGACCTGTTCCCTGCTGATGGCATCCTCATCCAAGGAAATGATCTCATGGTGGATGAGAGCTCTCTCACCGGGGAATCAGACCATGTCAAGAAAACACTGATCAAAGATCCGGTTTTGCTGTCAGGTAACACAACCCATAACCCAGCGTCTACCAAGTTATCTGTCCCCAAAACATCCATGCTGTAACTAGCTATCATCCAAATATTGTGTTGGCCTCTCATGCAATTCATTTGTCATTTGTCAATTCATTCATTCGTCAGGAGATGGCGACAGTGAGACCTGCATCCAATGTGACAGTGGTCAACACTGATTAACAATAAATGTAGCTAAATCATTTTAATTTCATCAAAGACTATGCTTTCTGATGCTGAAGTTATTGGTAGCCCTTCTCTATTATGTTATGACATAATAGAGAATGATGAGTTAATGGGAACTTGAGAAAGGTATGATGCTGGTGCTCCCCCCCTCTCCATCTTCTTGTCCTCTGCAGGCACCCACGTGATGGAGGGCTCAGGGAAAATGTTAGTGTGTGCTGTGGGCATCCATTCCCAAGCTGGTATCATCCTATCCCTCCTCGGCAATGGAAATGGAGAGAATGAACAGAAGAAGTTGAAGTCAAGTTGGTTCCTTTGCTTTTTTCTGTTTCTATCTGTTTCTATGTTCTAATCTTTAATACAGTTGAATAAACAGAGACAACGCAGCCTTTACTTTCAAAACTGCTTTTACACTTTACATGTTGTGTAAGTGAATTGCCAGCCATGTTATTTCACTCTAAAAATAACTTTTCAATAACAATTTTAATTTCTTTTGAACTTAATTTGAACTTTTGAAATGTACCGTGTGCTCAAACTCACAGAAACTTATGTTTTCGAAATATGTTAAAGTTATTGCCATGAGGTGAGATCTTATAAAACTAAGTGTTAACAGAGGAGAAACAGTGGATCCTCTTGGACAAGTACACCTAACGTGTCTAATATGAAGTGCTGAATTGTGTTTTGTGTGTTTTAGATGTTGTGGATGTGGAGAGGGCAGTGCTGCAAAAAGGTGCCCACCACTTACACACAAGCAGGCTTGACACTACGATGACCTTCAGTGTCACCCAAATGTTATATGTATGAACTGTGTATTGATCTTACCCTCTAGTCAATCAGTTTTTGTCTGTATTAGCTTCAGTCCAGGACAGCGATAGCATGGAAGAGAAGAAAGAAATCCAACCTACCAAGAAAGAGAAGTCGATTCTCCAGGACAAGCTGTCCAACTTAGCTATCCAAATCAGCAAAGCAGGTCAGTGTATGAGACGGCTACGAGTGTAGGAAAATACCCACAGAATATCTATGATTAAATGGGGAGAGGCTTCCTTTATCTTTTCCATATTTATCAACTGTTTATGTTTATATTATTATGTAAAACTAGGTCAATACAACCAATACAACAAAAATTAGATTTCCAATATGTATTGATGTTAAACACCCAAGCATCCCTTGCAGACCCACTAAGGGCTCTGTCTCGATCAGTGGTTCTCAACTACCGGGCCGTGGACCTTTGGCCACCGGGCCACAGAGATTTTTTTGTTTTACTTCCATAAAATTCTAATATTGTTTTATTATCATTTTTACAGTATTTGTATTGTACCTAATTCAATTTAACAGAATAATGACTACAGTTGCCCAAATTAGTAGGCCTACATTTGCATTGGGCACCGCCCTTAGTCGCCCAAAATGCATTTTTCTGAATAAAGATATTTCACAGCCTATCAAATGCCTGTTACTATGTAGTTTTTGTTTGCTAAATATGATGCATGTCCCAACATCCATATTTGGTCATGACCTTATATAGATCAGAGATCAGGGAACGTAATTAACACTCTTCGTTGTGGTGGTTAGATGTGTTATACATAACTAAGACAACAATGGCAAAGAAACAGACTTTGATAGAGTTTGTTACTGTTACTGTATTAATAAAACTATTACACTTCATTCTTAATAATGGTCCTACAGTTGCTGTTACACGATTAGATGAGGCAGGCATATAACAATGGCCCCTACTGGGCCATGAAAATATTTTACATTTGCATACCAGGCCACAGTGGTCTCGATAGTTCCCAGTAAGGAAGTTTCAACATGAACAACCTGGCTGAACTAGAGTCTTTTTGAGTCCTCCTCTTGTCAATATTTTCCAGGTTTGGTGATGGCAACCATTACTGTGCTGGTCCTGCTGGTGCGATTCTTTATAGACACCTTCTGGATCCAGAACCTGTCTTGGGTCAAGAACTGCACGGGCGTTTATATCCAGCTCTTTGTCGAGTTCCTTATCATTGGCGTCACTGTCTTAGTCGTGGCCATCCCCGAAGGCCTCCCCTTGGCGGTCACCATCTCGCTTGCTTACTCTGTAAAGGTACTTTGGTCATATTTTATTTGAGTTATATTCATAACTACCACATCTCAACTGTCCTCAGGAGACTAATCTTAAGATAAGATAAGGCACACTTCATCAATCCCTAAAAGGGAAACTGGAAGTCTTTAAAGAAGGAATTAACGTTACGTTACCTCAAAATTGCCGAAAATTGGTACCAAAAATTGTTCTCAGCCTCACTTCATAATCCGCTTTGGAGAAAAGTGTAAATGAATAAAAGTACATGCGAAAGCAGTTAATCAAAATGCTACATGTTCTCCTGTAGAAAATGATGAAGGACAACAACCTGGTGCGTCACCTTGATGCTTGCGAGACCATGGGCAACGCCACGGCCATCTGCTCCGACAAGACTGGCACGCTCACCCAGAACCGCATGACCGTGGTGCAGGCCTACATAGCCGAAGAATACTACAAGAAGGTCCCCAGGCCCGAGAACATCCCTTCTTCTATCTTGAACATCCTGGTCCAGGGCATCGGCGTGAACTGCGCCTACACCACCAAGATCTTAGTATGCCTCCGTGATGCGCTTCACTGTTAAGCCACAACACAGTACTTCTTATACAGAAAATATACATCATCATGGCTATTCCATAAGTAATGAAAAGGGATGTTAATGAATCACTGATAATAAACAATGTACTGGATGTTCATCGTAGCTTCACTTGTTCCCTCTCTTTCCCTTCACACCTCAGCCTCCAGAGAAGGTAGGGGGGTTTCCGCGGCAGGTGGGCAACATGACCGAATGTGCCTTGCTTGGCTTCGCCGATGACCTAGGACTCGACTACCAGGACATCCGCGACCGGCTCCCAGAGGAGAAGCTCTACAAGGTGTACACTTTCAACTCCACCCGCAAATCCATGAGCACCATCCTGAAGAATGCTGAGGGCAGCTACCGCATGTACAGCAAGGGAGCCTCTGAGCTCCTCCTGGAAAAGTAATGAAGAATCAAGGGTCCGCTGTCCACAGTCCAATATATGTTTTTTATACTTGCCATATACTGTATATCCCAAGCATTTCCCTCTTCTATGACATTTCCATGTTTTTCTATCCAAATATCAAACACTTTTACCCCTTTTGACCCCAGGTGCTGTAGAATCCTCTCTGAGAGTGGGGTTCCTGAGGCTCTCAGTGCACAGTGCAAAGTGCAGTTAGTGGAGAGGGTCATCAAGCCCATGGCCCTGGAGGGCCTGAGGACCATCTGCCTGGCCTACAGAGACTTCCCAGCCTCCGAGGGGGAACCCGACTGGGACAACGAGACGGACATTCTCACTAATCTCACCTGCATCTGCGTGGTGGGCATCGAAGACCCCGTCAGACCCGAGGTGAATTAGTCTAGCTTCATTGTTACGGATATATCTCACAGTCGGAAGACACATATCCGTCAAATCACTGAAGGTTTTGTATTCAAATGTATGTGTTTTCATCCCCTCGCTCTCCCAGGTCCCGGAAGCTATCAGGCAGTGTCAAGGTGCCGGCATCACAGTGCGGATGGTCACCGGTGACAACATCGACACAGCCCAAGCCATCGCCTACAAGTGTGGCATCCTGAATCCCGGAGAAGACTTCCTCTGTCTGGAGGGCAAAGAGTTTAACCGCTTGATATGCAACCAACATGGAGAGGTGAGGAGCTAACAGTGAGCTGATGAAGGTAAACCTGACCGTCAGGTCCAGGGGCAGAGTGTTGGAAGTTATTCAGTCACAATACACAGTATTTCTGTTTTTATTAATGTTTTCAATCCTTTCTTAGATTGAACAAGAAAGAATTGACAAGATCTGGCCCAAACTCAGAGTGCTGGCTCGCTCCTCGCCCACTGACAAACACACGCTAGTTAAAGGTACCTCCCTGCTTCTCTTCTCTTTTAAGTATAGGACTGTCACTGGTTTCTGAACAACTTTGATTCTGTCCAGGTATTATCAACAGTACAGTAATTGAACAGAGACAAGTGGTAGCAGTGACAGGAGATGGAACAAACGATGGCCCCGCCTTAAAGGTAGCTGACGTGGGCTTTGCCATGGTAAGTTTTTTTCCCTCTCCTGCTCCATGTCTCTACACATATTATACACACGCACTTCATGTCAGTGACAGGTGAAGAATGACGAGCGCTACCAGATGGACCATCTTCCAGACCAAGGCTAGGTTGACTGCATAGAGAAGCTGTATTCCATTATATCAATGCAGTTGTGATTCAACTAGTGCTGACTGATTATACATGATTCATTGATATGTAGATTGATAGAAAATGAATTGATTCTAATTGGGATAATATCAAGTAATTTATCAGACATTTGCTGCTTATACTTCAGAAATGCAAATAGTTAGTTGCTTTCAATTATTTTAGATCAAAATACAATTCATATTTCAGTTCTTCTGCAGACAAAGCAATCCGATTTAAGACATCACTTCTGGGCTCTGGTAACCTGTGGTTACCAGAGGACTATTATTAAGGACTTATTACACGGCTTTCGGCATTACGGCATTCTATGGTCTGTTATTTCTAAATAGCAGACCACTCCTATGAATAACAGGCCGTTGCTATGGACGCTAAATCTAACTGTAGACTAAAAGATTACATTTTTAAATAAATCAACTCATTTTATTGTTGTTATATTTTGTGTCAAATTATTGATTTCTTTAGTATGTAGCCGTGTAATAAACCCTGACAGGGTGAAGCAGGACCTGCATCATTGTAAAGACAAAATGATCAGTTTCAGTGTAATCAGCAGTTGCAATGCTAGAATCCAAGTCTCACCTCAGAGTGTGGTGTCAAGGGCATTGCGGGCACAGACGTGGCCAAGGAGGCGTCTGACATCATCCTGACCGACGACAACTTCTCCAGCATCGTCAAGGCAGTGATGTGGGGACGCAACGTCTACGACAGCATCTCCAAGTTCCTCCAGTTCCAGCTCACTATCAACGTGGTGGCTGTCATTGTGGCTTTTTTTGGAGCTTGCATCACACAGGTAAAGGTCTCTCACACAGGGTAAAGGTCCCAAATTCTACGGGCTACCAATGGAATAGGCCTATAGATAACCATGTGACCCTGCTGCTGGAACGGTTTATATGATGTCAAAACATATCAGACGAACCAAACTAGGGTGGACCCAGTGCCTCCTCATCCATAAGAAACAAGGGAATAAGGAGTTTGTGGTTGCTGCTACTGTTGCTTCTGTCCAGTGCGTTATGTGTTGTGTAATGTCAGTGCTCTATGTGTTATTAATGTCAGTGCTCTATGTGTTATTAATGTCAGTGCTCTATGTGTTATTAATGTCAGTGTTTATGTTATTTATGTCAGTGCTTTATGTGTTATTAATATCAGTGCTTTATGTGTTATTATCTAATGTCAGTGCTTTATGTCAGTGCTTTATGTGTTATTAATGTCAGTGCTTTATGTGTTATTATCTAATGTCAGTGCTTTTTGCTATGTGCCCTGTGTTGCGTATAATTCATCCTGTGCTGCGTATCTCTCTCTCTCTCTCTCTCTCTCTCTCTCTCTCTCTCTATCTGTGTGTGTGTGTGTGTGTGTGTGTGTGTGTTCCTGCAGGACTCTCCGCTGAAGGCAGTCCAGATGCTGTGGGTGAACCTGATCATGGACACCTTCGCCTCGCTGGCTCTGGCCACCGAGCCCCCGACCAAGGCTCTGCTGCTGAGGAAGCCCTACGGACGCAACATGCCCCTCATCTCCCCCACCATGATGAAGAACATCCTGGGCCAGGCTTTCTACCAGCTTGTCATCATCTTTGCCATGATCTTCGTTGGTAAGAACCATTACTGCTTAAGCAAACCATATATATACATAATTATATTATACATGAGAAAAGGAGCGGGAGTAGGGTAATTCATCCACGGTAAAGGCTATATTCCTCCTGCATTATATCCACCCTACAGGGGAGAAGGTGTTTGACCTGCCTAGCGGTAGGCACGCCCCGCTCCACGCCCCTCCCTCAGAGCACTACACCATGGTCTTCAACACCTTCGTCAACATGCAGCTCTTCAACGAGATCAACGCCCGCAAGATCCACAGAGAGAGCAATGTCTTTGAAGGCATCTTCAGCAACCCCATCTACTGCTCTATTCTCCTGGGCACGTTCATCACCCAGGTGGAGAGTGCACGATGTGCTTACCAGAGCCGTTGCTGTTAAAAAGTGAAGCGCATCGTACATCCTCTGATCCTGTTTTCATTAGGTAATCATAGTGCAGTTTGGAGGGCTGCCGTTCAGCTGCGTGGCTCTTTCCATCGACCAGTGGCTGTGGTGTGTCTTCCTAGGGTTGGGCAGTCTCCTGTGGGGACAGGTGAGATTCATACAGATGCATTAAACTCTTCACTGTACTAACCTTGGACTAGTGGCAGACTCTGTTTGAAGGGCAGGGGCGGAAACAAAATATGATGAAATAGTCTGCCTACTTTATTAAAATTAACATTATGTTATCAGGCGATCCAGAATAAAAAGTATAACCACACCTCCTCCACCTGATAAAAACACAGTAGTAGCTAGCAGTGAGAGGACTTACCTTTATCCTTATCTCCTCATTGTTGCCGCTTTGGACCCAACGTTTCAAAGCGCTGCCTCTCGCAGCATCACATGTTATCCACTGGAGGGGCACTTCTCCATTAGAGGGGCACCTATTTGGGCATTCGTCATGTTTTCTCACAGCACTGCATCCCATTTTCCCTACTGGAAAGGGCATCACCCTTTGGGACACTGTCCCGTAGGGGCGGCATAGAGGGCGGCATAGAGGGCACATCATAACGTCAAGTTTAGACCATTGTAAGGGCACCTTATAGGGCACCGCATCACTGGAATATATTAATGCTGCTGGTGCCATGTTTCTACTGCTCTAGGTGATCACCTTGTTCCCCACCCGCTACTGTATGGCTCTGCTAGGAGGGCGCTGTGGCCCCCAGTGCAAGAGAAGAGAAGAAAACAGAGACCTTGTCGAGGTATGGCCATGATGATCTTCACAGGTAATTATCTCCTCGGCTAAGGATGTCATCAGGTACTGACTGACCCTCCCAGGTAATGAGCCCGTCAGTAAATTATCTCATCGGGTAATGATCTCATAAGGTAATGATCTCATCAGGTAATGATCTCATCAGGTAATGATCTCATCAGGTAATGATCTCATCAGGTTATGATCTCATCAGGTAATAATCTCATCAGGTAATGATCTCATCAGGTAATGATCTCATCAGGTAATGATCTCATCAGGTTATGAACTCATCAGGTAATGATCTCATCAGGTAATGATCTCATCAGGTTATGAACTCATCAGGTAATGATCTCATCAGGTTATGAACTCATCAGGTAATGATCTCATCAGGTAATGATCTCATCAGGTAATAATCTCATCAGGTTATGAACTCATCAGGTAATGATCTCAAAATGTAATGATATAATGCAATGAACTCATAAGGTAATGATCTCATCAGGTAATGATTTCCTCTTCTGTACTTCCTGCTCGTCAGCGTTAGCGTCTTGGAAATGATGCGTATGAACTAAAACAGGAATGTCAGTTTGAGTGACATTCATGACATTCATTGGACGCTGCTCTGCGCCTGCTCTTCTCAATCGGACAGGTGATCAGACCACCGCTCTGTGGCTCGGCCTCGCCGCAGGAGCTTCTTTCCTTAGCTGCACCCATCCAAGACTGGATGGCGATGGCAGACGGCCAGGTGTACACCTAGGAACCACCCATCCCTCTGGTGGAGGCGAAGGAGGAGGCGAAGGAGGAGGCGGAGATACATTCTCCATGCCTCTCGTAGGCGTCTGTTATTATTGTTCACTGTTCAAGTGACTGGTTAGTCACATATTGCATTTTACAAGCCCATGTTCCCAATTGTTGTTCATCAATAAATAAACCGTTTGCATTCAATAAAATTCAAACTAGCAGTGGTTCCCCTGTCCAACACACTCACACATGCATCACCTAAGATGTCTACACATTCACCCTGTCATAGAGGAACTCATCGTTGTAATGGCTCTAGTATCTCTGATGAGCCAAGAAAGATAAAGTCAACAGTCTGTGCTCGCAAAGTGGAGGGTTGCTTTTTTTAACATGCCATTATGTCTTTTTTTAGGATGCAGGGACCCCATGGTGTCTGAGCAGCCTGGGGGTAGCCTACAATATAACATCACTCTGTTCAACTGCGTATTGGCGATAAGACGGGACTTACACACATCATCTATGGAAACTCTTCTTACACGTTTTGTCATGTCCAACGCATGTAGCATTTTATAATCTGTTGTCTGTTTCTAGTCCTTCTATATCCAAGGTTCCCTGTATATAAGTAAGAGTTTGTGTATATATAGTTTAAAAACCTTTCGCCCTAGGCGATGCTATACCAGATTAGGCCTCGCTTCTAGAACCAAACATCACAACATCTGAATCACTAGTTTTTACAAGTCCGGGCGGCTTGGCGGTGCAGCCATCTGGTGACACAGTGACCTAACGAGATGTGCATGTCTGTTCCTGTGTGTTGGCAGCAGTGGCTTTATGTCTTTGTTTCTCTCCTCCAGGGATGGGGGCAGTGTTTCTCCCCTGCTGCTGCTGCAGCCCTGTGGCCGGCGTGGAGGAGCTCTAGTCTCCCACTGTAGTCCCACACTCTAGTCCCACTGACGACGTGTGGGTCCAGGATGATTATGAAACCCCAGAGCAGACATTTCTAGGATAAAGCTCAACTTTAGCTTTTGGCTGTAAAGACGACTGAAACGCCATTTGCTTCCCACACAGGACCCGCAGGCGGGGGGGGGGGGGGGGGGATCGCTACCATCCGTATCTTTCAGGAAGAAAACAACTTTCAGCTGGAAGTGAAGAAGCTGAAGCTTTCAGAAAGTCCTGGACCCGAGGAGCAGATGAGGAGCCGGGCGGAGGACTCCAACACGCGGACGACCTGACGTGTCGTCGGTCCCCACGCCTCGGGTCTGGAGAGGACCGGGTGGTCCTGGTCCTGGTGGGTCTGTCTCCACCGGGACTTCGCCGGACCCCTGCATGGGAAACGACACACAATTCAACTTTTCCTCCCCGCGTCTGGTGCGTTTGGATGTAGACGGTGACTACTTCTTCTCCTGGGACCTGGACGCGGACTTCACGTCGTTTTGGACCAACACGTCCCAGCGTGTTGAGCTGCATTCGGACTTTCAAAGTAGAAGACTACTTGGATGTGGTGGTGGGATGAGATTCAGCTGAAGACCAAGGAAACACAAGGGACATCCCAATGAGTGGTACACATCCAACTCTGGCTGACAGGTAAGGCTGTTTCTCAAGCTCCTCTTCTGTTTCTGTCTCTGCCAACTCCCAATGTGATGTCCAGATAACTGTAGGAATAGTCACTTTATTGATTTTATCTCATTGATATCATTTGATTCGTTACAGTTTTTTTTCCAAACCAAATAACACCGTTGTCTTCTCTATAACGGGCATTAATATCTCATTTTTTAAAGAGTGACTGAACACTACAGCCCAGCCTTAGGGACAGCACCATCTCTGGTAAAACAATGGCTATTGCAATTTGCAATTACTCTCTGATTGGCTCTAATTGGGCCAGATGACGTCACTGGCTATACAAGTTGGTAAGTGACATCTGTATCTGGTTACAACCATGGGACTATAAGAGGTTGCGACCCCCGCTGAGGACAGCCTCACGGATGAGTAAACTGCAGTCAGAAAGTCAGTATTTGTTACGTATTTGTAACACTCTTTTTCTGTAGTATGCCACTCAAACCCCTTTAGACAAGTACACATTTTAACTGAAAATTAATTTGGGTCTTAAAGTGATGAAATCAACTGTGGTTGAGTCTTTAATCGGCTCTGACACATCGCTATAAAGTAGACTTATTTGAAAACGAAACCTTCATTTATACACTTTCCAGTCTTGTTTTTTGGCAACCCGCACATGTTTTATGAGGTTCTCGCATGCTCATTGTGAGCTCCATGAAATAACTTGGCTCGCTGGTGGTCCCTCAAGGCACGAGATAAAAAACCGTTGTGTGTTTCACTCATTCCCATACAAGTGGCCAAAACAACGGTAGTGTGTCCTTCCTCTGGGCAAAATATGCCACCAATAACTATTTCCCATAACATGTGCTGCTTCTGCCTTGCTTTGATTAGGACTTCAAGGCCTTCAGCACAGATTTGTTTCATACTCGTGGCATTATACGTTAAATACGTTGTTAAAAAAAGTACTGCGGTGCATGGAAATATCGATCCATTGGAAGCATGTTGTCTTTGGGCTGCAACACAGCAGTTGGCCTCCACACAAGCATGTCAAAAAATTAATTATTGGCTCTCGGAGGTAGTTTCTGTCCCATATCATTTAAACACATGACTGCTCTCATGTTGGCCTCAACACAAGACTTCAAAGATTTGATTCTTGGCTGGTTGTCCCAGAGATTGCGTGGTATCACTGAAACACACGACCGTCTTGGTCTGATTGCAGTTGGACTACTTTGCTATTTCCCAAAACAACCTTTGGGATGCAAACCCAATTGCACATGGAGACGGTAACTCGGGTTTCACTTCTTCCACAGTTCAGACTATTTCAAATGCATTATCAGCGCTGCATTATTTCGTCCATGTACTAACGTGTGCCGCCTATCCCATGCTGAGCTGAATACTGAAATTCAAGATCACATGTTTAAATACAGCAACTGAATCAATTTCACTGAATGAATAAAATGGCATCCATTTCCAAATACATTAAGGATTTTATTTGGAGGCAAAGAACGCGTCCTTTATTTGACATGAGAGGGGAGGCATTGTGGCTGGACCGCCATAACAACCGTACAATGCCAGGGTTCACACTGTCGACGCTGTTCATCATTTCAGCTAGCGTGCCGTCAACTATGCAACCGCTTTGACATCAGATGGTGGAGGCTGTTTTGGAAATGTGTTCGAGTATGATGATGTGGCCCACAACATTCGCCAACTCCACCACATTTCAACCAAGCCAATCCTTCAACACCGTTTAGCGGTTCCTCATGGTGTCTCCAGTGTGTGGTGTGGTACCATCTGGGACTGCAGTGTGAACGGCTACACTTGTCCTGTCTGCACAGTATGCACCCAACGAAAGGCTGATTCCTTAATGACTTGAGCCGAAACAACCGACCCATATAGATAAGAAAAGTAATCCAGTTAATTGTAGAGCTCTTCTTTTTCTTGGACTAGGAGTGTGCAGCATATGTGTGCATTTCTGCCCATGTGAGTTAGCACTGTGGCCTCCCAGCGAGACAGTGCTGCTCTTAAACGCCCGACTGGGGCCAGACTGCGTGTTTTCCACATGTTGATGTGAGTTTCCTCCAGGTGCGCTGGTTTCCCACCACCTCCAGATAACACATGCACTTTGTTCACGTAGCGAAGGGAATACAATGGCTATAGTGAAACAACGCTCAAATATAGATTCTCATAGCACAGTAACAATTATACTAACTCCAACCCTTTTATGTGACACCCATACCCTTAATACCCACATGTATGACCTCCACATTATGACCATAACTGCACTTTTTTTTGTCTTCAAACTCTCCATATAGCACTAACATCTGTTTGCCAATCTGTGCCCTTATATGTCTCCCTAATCCCTAGCCACGACATTATGCCAGTTGTTAAGAAAGAAAACTGCCTTTATTCAAACCTCATTGTCCCGACTGTATGGGTACAACCTTTTTCATATGCATACTGTATATATTTAGGTAACAAGCCATTAAACCAGCCGACATTAAAGGCCGTCTGTGGGAGCCAGCCAGGAGTATAATGCAAGTTAGAAGCAACAAAACGTGGGCTAGCTCTAATCCCTCTTTGTCACTCTGTTTTGCTGATCTGGGTGTACTCGGGGGGGGGGCGGGGGGGGGGGGGGCGGGGGGGGGGCCGGGGGCGGGGGGGGGGGCGGGCGGCCGCGCCCGGCCGGCCGCCCCCCCGCCCC
>JAOPJI010000025.1:14232000-14255820 GCA_027122695.1 Merluccius productus
CACACACACACACACACACACACACACACACACACACACAGACACACACACACACACACACACACACACTGACTCTCCACAACCTTAAGCTCGATCGCCCCAGTTTCATCCCTCTTGTGTGTCCTGACTGACGTCCACTCGCATACAAACTCACAGGGAGACAGGTGGGAGGGCTCTCTTTGTCAATATCTGAATCTGGACCAATGAAATCGGGGCAGCAAACGAGCCCTGCTAACATGGCCCTCCCATGTCTTGTTAAGTATCCATTTCTACAGCGCCTCCAAGCACCAGGCATTGTCCCCCATGCCACCAGCTCCTATTCTTCTGCACTTCCACGGTCATTTCGATGCCTCCTTTTGTGTTAACCAGGTCACCGCAGCCAATTGGTTCAGCAGTAACAGCTTATGTACCTCTTGTGTGCGAGACCCCCACCGATTCCATGTACTTTGTGACACGCATGTGTAGTCACACAAAGACACACACAAAAACACATTATAAATAAACAGAGATGTATCTTTCCTTCAGAAGGACGGTTACATAAAACATAATCATTTTAGAGTTGCCCACCCCCCCCCCGTTAATAGTGGGATTATTCGTCTCTATGCATGAAGCATTTAGTGTGAAATGTGTGTTTCTATGCATAAAGCATTGGGTGTGACATCCATTTGAGCAGCATCTTCAACAATGGTGTGCACTCGAAAACACGTGTCGACACCGGCTCTCCCGGCAGCCAACACATCCCGGCTCCTCGAGTAAAATGGGAGCTGTCTGTGAATTCACAGATTTCCTGGTAAAAAGGAAGTGGACCGATGTGTCTATTTCCTGTCTGCGAGGGGCGAAAGAGGGATGTGTGCGTTCCCTGATGTCACCCATCCTTTTCCAGTTCCTCCAGGCCTTTAACACGCTTCTGGATCAACTCAGGGATCAACCCTAAGAGTTCAATGCCGCCTTTAAGCAGTTCTGTCTTTCAAGGTCTTGTCCCTGGTTGTCAAATGTATTTGACATGAGGTTTACCTGTTGGACAATAATGACCCCACTTGGCATCTTCAAGAGAAATGCACCACTGACAATAGAATTCATGTTAGTCATTGGCGCCATCTAGTGGCTGTAGTCGGCTACAACACAATTCAATTCGTCAATTCAAAGTGCTTAAATGACATGGAAAACGTACATTTAAATGTAAATGAAGATACAGAAAGAAGAAAAACAAAATGATAGTCAAGAATACAATTGAGTGTCTATAGAGTCTATAGAATACATAGAGAAAATAGTCCATGTGTGCTTCCAAAAGTGTGTGTGCGTGCACACGTGTGAGCACTCGTGTGTGTGTGTATGTGTGTGTGTGTGTGTGTGTGTGTGAGTGTGTGTGATAGTTTTAAGGTAAACTCTTGCGTGTCTTTCTCCCATTCATAATCCATTGGATGGAACAGCCGCAGGCCGCTGGGCATGCTGGGAGGCCCTCCTTCAGACATTGTTCTCGAACAGCACAACAAAAGCCAGCGCCATGTGACCAATGAAGGCTTTGACGTCAGGACTAGCAGCCATAGCCAACACAGTGCTCTTTTGTTCTTATGTTCAATTCATTAATTTGACATATTGCATAAAAAAAAAAAAAAAACAGCACTTTAAGTAGGCCATTTCTTGATTTCTTCATCCTTTTGTTTTATAGTGGTTTGGCTAGGAGTTTTTGTCCATCGTCACGCAGATGGACAAAAACTTTTAATTTCCTAATCAAATTCATGCTGATATATTTTCCTGCACACAAAACAAAATAGATTTTTTCAATTATGTGCGAATTTCATCACTGTCAAACCATGTTAAGCCAGAATCAGACACATCAGAAAAAAGAAGACGCATTAGTATTTCATTAGATGCTATGAATAAGTAATTTGTCCGAGTTGGATTCAAAAGACGCTTTGAATGCTACCAGGCCTTTATTTTGCCTACTAGTCAGCAGAATGATTTTGCATGCCTCATTCAATAAGAAAACAGGTTCCTCCTCTATACCAGTGGCATGAGCTTGCTGCTATTCTGCTCAGTAGATCAAATTTATGACGCATACACATCCAATGAGTGGATTACGAGACTGCCATGTCAAATGTTGTTTATTGTCTGGTAATACATTATAAATGCTTTAATACGGTCTGCAATATATTGTTTTTTCCCCAGTCCAATTAAATCTAGCCTATTAAAATAATTTCATTGGGAAGTCTGAGCTCATTGCTAAGACAGACCGTGATTAGGTTCCTGTTTTGTTAAAAATGACTATCGCATTATTTTTCATAATTGCATGGTAAAGAGGTTCCACTCCCACATGCTACATGCTACATGCTACGTGCCTTTTGGTGGCTCCAGGGGGCCACAGGAAGCCAGCGTGTGCAGGAGAGGAGATGGTCTGAAATAGAAAGCCACATTTTTAGAGCCAGTTTCAGGATGGAAACAGCTGAATCATAACCCCTATAGCTTCCCATTTTCGGTTGCAGCTAGCGAGCTATGAAAGCCCAACTAGATTTTTAACAGCTGTTTCTTTTCCAACTTTTTTTTCCGACACTATGGCACTATTGAATCACAAAATGAGACACTAGTGAACAAGTCAATAAATATCCGCTCGACACGTTTCAGAAATATACCCTCTACAATTAGAATAAAGAACCAGGCGACAGGAAGACAATCAAACCACTGATTAAAAAAGGCAGGAAAGCATGCGTGTACATGAAACACGTAACAAGTAACACACAAATAAAACCAGACACAGAAACTGGAGCCAAACTTTAAAAACGTACCCTCAACAAAACCTTTGTTACCCGTAAGATAGGATCTGCTTCGGTCTAGACGTTTTAACAGAAAGTACAACATGTAAAAAACCCCAACAATTTTCTATGATGTTTTGCTAGACGAGGCCATGAAAAGGAGGGAGCAGGAATATGCTGCAGTCCACCCCCCCCCACCCAACCACAACATACATTTGTATACAAGCGGGGGGGGGGGGGGAAAGGGAATTGAGACTGTACTGAACACTTTGCTTTGGGTCTGACTTTGCCATCCATTTTGTAAACAAAGCCTTGAGTGTTGAATGGAGGATGAGGACAAGGATGCCACATAAGTGGCCGACCCAGCAGCATGTGCTGCCTCAAGAGCCTACAGTACACCCACAGTTCCTCGGATTTAGCCGAGGCCTTGTTTTGTGTGGTCACACCATTAGTCCAGGTTCACTGGTAATTGCCATAACTACAATTTCAATTGCCAACCCTATTTCGAAATTTAGTCGTACAACTGTCTCATTCACCAGCACAGACAGAGATTGTCTGCATTCTCCTTCTCATAGACGTGTTTAATTGTTTAGCCATAATTCTGTTAGATATGGTCAAGGAGCTGAACACAGAGAAATTACATCTTTATCAATATCAAATGGCCCAAATGATATACAGCACCGTTTGGGCCAATTTGCTTTTGAAGTGTAGAAACATTTGGGCCCATAACTACAATCATAAATACAGTTAAATGTTTTGCTCTTTGCGAGCACAGCCTCATGTTGTAAAAGGAAATATATGTAATCTACTTATCCCTACACCAGGCACATAGGGAGCGTGTGAAGCGTCAACCGTGCAAGTGAGACATGATTGTGTCATAACAGGAAGTCAGAGGGGCATTAAAGGGAACTCTATTCCTCAAGCCGTAGAAACAGTTAACTGGAGAGCCATGGTAGCCTTATGTGACAGGAACATGAAAAGGTAAGCACATGTTTTATGTATTGTTATCATTTTCATGCTCCTCATTGTATGCTTTTATACACGATTTTCAGTGGGCCTGTTTCCATCCCATGCATTATATTTTTTTATAACAAATTAATTTATTAAGTAATGAATGAATTAATGTATTAGTATGATTAGCATTATCATCATTATCACTATGCTACTATGGTTTTAGTAGTGGACCTTTTTCCCCACAACTATTACATGTATTATTATTATTATTATTATTATTATTATTATTATTATTATTATTATTATTATTATTATTATTATTAGATTATATTCTTGTTTTTGGTAGTGGACATTTTCACCGACTGCTATATAATCTAATCAAGTCATGGTACCTGATTAGTCATGGTAGAAAGTATAAATGTGCTTGCTTGAAACAACATCCAACACATTAGATAGGGATAGATTAGGATGTAAAACACACATTGTTAATGGTGATTGTTAACAGTGGCCTTTTGAAGGGGTAGCCACGTGTCAATTCAGGAGGGTGTAACTAAAAAGGTTAGAAGTGATATAAAGAATGAAAGACATTGTCCGCCATGGCACCACTGGGAACATCATGTCAATTACCGAGATAAATCACTGCTGCAACTGGACTTTCCTTTTGCCATTGAGATTAGATTGATCTGAACTGAACTCTCGGTGTGTTAGTGTGTGTGTGTGTGTTTGGATATGTAAATAAATTAATATATATATTATAAGGAACATAATGACGTACTATATACTATATTTATTAACATGCACTAGGATGTGTATCTACTTTGTGCGCTATAACTTTATATCTTCATCTCTCCATCTGTCCATTACTACACAGAATGGTTACACAGGGTTACTCCACCGCCACAGCTTGGCCACTAACCTTGAGGGGCTGTATGGTCAATACTCATAAAATGTTATGCGTTAGCCATAACGTTAGTTTTACTTCTTTATCCATACAAATTTGTATTTACACTTTTTATTAGTATTATTAGTATAGTACTAATAATACGAATACTACTAATACTACTACTAAGTATTATTAGTATAGTATTAGTAGTAAAAGTAGGATTAGTATTATAGTATTAGTAGTAAAAGTAGTAGTAGTAGTATTACAATGTTAACAATCAACAATGTTAAACAATGATAATAATAATAATAATTATTATTATTATATTTTTTGCTAATTTGTTAATGTATTGTTTTGCTTCTAATTAGAAAGACTCATGGCATTTTTATATTAGATATTTGTAATACCACTCCTTAATACAATATACTGATGTAACAGTCTCTGAATGTATTGAGCCACACAACTTGAATACCTCAAGCTGTGGTTCAAACTTAAATGGGAAAAAGGAACAGATGATCATCTAAGTATAACTAACTATAACTATGGATGCAAAAAGTCAAGTCAACATTTATGCAAAAAACTTTCCACTGATTTTTATTTCTTCAGACATCAAAAACTCATGTGTATATTTATGAAATTAATGCTTTAAGTAAATGTAGTCGACCATGTAGACCATGAAGCATACAGTAGCCTATATTAGCCATGTGCCAAGACAAGGCAAAGATTTTTTATAATGTCTATAACCATTTAACCACAGTTACGCATTGAAGAGCAGTGTAAAATCGATTGACTGTAAACATTTCACACAATGTCTCAAAAACGCAGAGCGCAGCATGAAAGAAAATGGATTTGATGCGTAGCTCAGTGGCGTAGATAGACTCGGGGGGGGGGGGGGGCAGGGTCACAATTAAAAAACAATCAAAATGTGACACAGAAACACAGCTACAAAGTGATCAGGTACTTTTGGATTTGGGGTCATTTCAAGTTAAATGTCAATAGACCAAGAGATCCAATGGGAGCTTGCATCTTTTGTCCTGCTTTGTTCTTTTCCCACGGTTGGGGTGGATCCGGACATGCTACATCATGCTACATTACAGTAGATGAAGGCCTCATCATTGTCCAGCTCACGCTTTTCTCAAAGTATACGTATATATGTATGTCATTGGTCACCACCATCATTTCCACCAATCTAGATCATTGCATTAAAGGCCCATAGCTAATTTGTTTTAGCAATGGGCCTTCATATAATATAACTTCATATAACCCAACTTCATATAAAAATGCATGCATTGCCAATTAAAATGAAAAAAGTGTGGTTATCATTTAGTTACCGTGTATTGATGTCTAATGCATATACATCCTGTGAATATAGACATAAACACCTCCTGTTGAATGCATGTGTTGACCTGTGCATTTGCAGACTTCTATTGGTGCATATTATAGAGCAGTATAGCAGTATATTTTCACAATATAGTTTATATAAATATATATAAATATATATAAATATATACACACACACATAATATTACTTAATTTTATTTTATTATCCATTAAAAAAAGGCAAACTTCCACAGTTACAAAACATACAACCGTTGGCCAACCACAAAGTCAAAAACCATTGAGGACCCATGAGGACGGGATTTTAAAATGTCTAATTAGTCCGATTATGGTGCAGCTGCGGCGGCGGTCGAGGCTTTGAGGTGGCTACAGAGGGATCACTTAGCCGGGGAATGTGTCTCCCTGACAGCTTACGCACTGCCAGGTTCAGTTAGGTTGTGGGGATGCTGTGAGCTTTGTCTGCCGAAATACCTTGCAGGGTGGACAGGGTCAGTGTTCAGAAGGACGAGAGCAACTGTGCACTGTGGCCATCTGTTGTGTGATTTCTCACACGTGCCTCTACGTATGATATGTATTGCAATCAAAAGGAGTGTCGTTCAAATATTGATTGGACAACGGTGGTTAACGTCCAGGACTACAGGAAAGGTTCTGAGTACTAGGCATACATGATAGGTCAAATTACAGGAATAAACGGATAGACAGACTTGATTATACAATTACCATTAATGTCAAAAAAATAATGGTAAGCCAGATAGATAGATAGATAGATAGATAGATAGATAGATAGATAGATAGATAATAAATGGAGAAGAACTAGGTTTGAACGCTGCATAACCCTCTGGGAACACATGTCTTCATGCATGCATGCAAGTCTATGAGTGTATATGCTTGTGTGTGTGTGCGCGAGTGTGCATGCATATGTAGATCTATGCATGTATATGTGTGTGTGTGTGTGTGTGTGTGTGTGTGTGTGTATGTGCATGAGCGCATGCGTGTGTGTGTGTGTCCACAAGTGACATCCACCCCAGCGTTGACTGTATGCCTCTTCACCTCTGTTGCCCATCCTGGGTGGGCTGGGCCCCTCCAGAGCTCCATGGACCCTGCATGGCCCTCCTCGGCGCATCCCGACCATACCCCCCCGACTCTCACCCCTCAAGCCCTACGTGAGGAGCCGGCGGCGGGGGCAGTGTCGGCAGGGCTCTCAGCGGCTGGACCAGAAAAGAACGACCAGGAACACCAGAACCACTGGGCGCCACGGCACCCACCCACGCTCCCCCTCTGCTGATGTCTCGCTAACCCCCAACCTTCCTGCTGCCACCCAGACACCCATGGAGCTGTTAAAGGTAAGCAGTCCAGTGGCCTGATTGCTACTGTTTCTACACCGTATTAAAAAAATGCTGTGTTTTAAGGGTGTGCTTCTTCAGATCATTTTTGTCCTTCTTCTGAATGACAAGAAGGGTTTTTAAAGGATTTTCCACCTGTGGGAGCTATTCTGTGGCTGAATCTCCTTGGAAGACAAAAAAATGCAGCTCTTTGAGCACAGACTGTTCTAAATCCATAGTGGGATTATCTGATGACAGAATTCCTGTTTCTGTTTAATCCTATTTGCTCCACTACATTGACGTGTGTTCGTTGTGGTCATTGATTCCATTCCTGGTATGGCCAAGTGGAGCATAAACAGGAGCCTATGAGGGAAAAACAATGTGCTTTATTCAAACACGGAGCGTGCAAGTATCCAGGAAATAAATGGGCTCAAAAACGTACAAAAAGAAGGAAGAGGTAAGCGTCAACTTTTAAAGTTACTTCCGACTTTCAAAAATTTGGTGTAACATCCCTGTTTCATAACAGAAAAACACATTTTTTGGGCCATAACAGACTGAGAAGGCTAGAGTACTGCATGTATGTGTATGGCCATGCTCTGGCACTTTAAATTACTGTAATTGTTCAAACCAGCCACAAGAGAACAAATCACGTTAATACAATGACTGAACCTATTTGACTGCAGTTCATTTCCCTGATTTTAAACAGTATCAATTTTTGCCATTTACCACAGTCATGCATGTGATGTGATTTTGTCGGATGTGTTTTGCAGCTACTTAGTGGACAGCTTCCTTGAGGAATGTTTTGAAGGTCATGAATGACATCAATTGCAGAGTTGTGTTTAGTCCAGTCAAAGATTTATGTATTTTTTGATAGCCGGTATCTAATCCATTAGTCACCTAATCCAACCCATTTTTATAGACCATAGAATTTCGACCAATTCTATGGTGAAGATTTGCACATTGAAAACATAGTTTTGTGGACTACATTGACCACTTGATTTCATGTTTAAAGAAATAGTATGTGATTTATCAGGGATAGTGGCTGCCCCTCCACTTTGTTTTGGTCAGTTACTTACTGTTTACTGACTTTAAACACACCTACTAATTAGAATTATGCCCTTTAGCAGTAGAAAATAGGATAGCTTCCAATGGGGAAAAATACCCACACATACCCAAAGCGTTTATGTAAATATTGTGATTAGAAAGACAACTAATGCTACTTGAACAAATTACAGATTATCCCTTTAAAACCAAATGTGCTTTGGACTTTAAGTAAGTCCAAGTTTATTCGTATTCTCCCAAAATTTTAGGGAGACAGATTGGTATTTTCTCAGTATTAGGGGGGACACAACCCCCCCAAAGAATGTGTGGTTACGCCCATGACTGAATTTGTTCAGTTATGTCTGTAGCAGGCACTCTCACATCTAGCCATAGTCTACTGCGTGCGGTAAGTGGGCCCCTCGCTGAGATCTAAGTTTCCCAGGCAAACGCTTCCCGACAGTTTGAACTTGACCTGTCTGTGGATTACCAGAGACCCACCAAAGCCTTGCAGGAGGCAAAATTAGCTTATGGGTACCAGTCCGATCCCTTGGACCATGAAAGTGAAAACACAGAGCTCAGATGAATTTGTCTAAAGAGTGTGGGGGACCATTGGTTATCCGAGTTACCTTTAACCTCCGGTAGAAATCTGTAAGAAGCCAGTTCAAGGATCAAGGCGAAACCCAGTCCGCTTTACCACTCATTCTACACAAAGACAGCATGGAATGCACATAATTAGGCCCAGCCTTGAGCCAGTTTAACGAAAGAGGCAACAACTCTAATGGGATGATCTGGGATCACCCCAAAGGATTTAAATAATTCTAATCAATAACAAAACCATTGCTCGGCATTTGTCTCGAACCCAGCGCATAACACGCTAACGCTCATCCATTCCACAGCTGTGAAGAGCTAAAGTCTCTCATCATCAGCCCTTCCAATAATCATTCTATTGTTCTGAAGGACTAGTCCAAACTTGTTTAGTCCTGTGTCATTATTTATGCCGTTTAAGGAAGTAACTTTTCACTTTCTTCCTTACATATTGTTTGTTTGATATTGAACACAATCTCCTTCCCAAATAACAAATAATCTACTGTTATATTATATGTTTTGTACTGTAAACTAGAAAGCCTCCGACCTACTGTAAATAAGTGAAGAACGGCCAGACAACTGCATCTAAATGTATGGAACAAGTCAGTGTAAACACATTAGTAAAGGCTCACACTATAGAAGATTATGGTACACACAATCAGGATCTTCTTTCTGCTCTTGCTTGAAGCAAAGATCAGCTATTCTAAGATTTTATTTTTTTCTAACATTAGATTTTAATTTGATGTTGTGATGTGTATTATGTTATGAATGCAACAGATGTCAAATAAGGCCTTCGTTCATATAAAACAATTATATACAAATAATCCAGTGTATATCATTGTTACATAAAACGATACTATTGCCATGCGATCTAATTTCTTCATTTGGGGTGTAATCTACTTTTAATATCAAAGGCCCCTCGCAGTTAGGCTAAAAAGAAGGCCTAGAGAAGTGCTTGGAAAGGTTGACTTTTAAATATCATCGGATTTAGCTCCACGTGCAGTTTTTTTGGTGGTTGGGGTGACCTTTTCCTTTTAAATGAAGGCACCACAGAGAGTTAGATAATGCTTTATCTTTGTACTCTTTGACTTGGAGGCGTGGGCAGGGGAGGGACATTCTACTTTGCTCAACCCATGCTGTAAGGAGCCGTTTGTTTGTTTAACTCAATAGACACCACTTAATGGCCATATCTTGATTACTTGATAACTGATTTATAATTATTGCTTTTTGTTAACCCCAGAAATCCCTAAAAGTTAAAATAATAAATCATATAGATTTGAATACCCATCTCATTTGGGAGTCAAACCTACCACTTTTATGAAATATACAAAACACGCAAAAGCATTGAAATGTCTTTTTTATTTTCTGGTTCCTTCTGTGCGTTTCTTTTTGCCCTTGAAATTAATACTCCAGTACTGTATAGCAGTAAGAGACGTCAAAGTACTCTCTGAAAAAGCACTTGAATTAAAACATATTCTTGTTATTCTTATTTTTAGTACCAGTAGGCCTATTACTGTTTGAAATATTTCTCGTTTGAATAGTTTAAACTGTCCTGGACGAGAGAGACCAGACTAATGCTTATACAGATTAAACGCATGAAAATCAACCCTTTAGGACCACTAAATTAAGCTTTATTATACGTCTCATAGGCAAGTGCATGTTCGTAAAACCTCACAAAGCCTGGTCCATGTTTCTGATTCTTGGAACATGGTGAAACATTCTTGCCAAGCATTCTGTAGCCAGGGGGTGGGAAGTGCAGAGACGAAGCTTTGTGCTAATAGCCTGCTATTGATGAAGCACCCTGTCAAACTACTGTAGAGCAACATAGAGACAACACATAGGGTTTAACATGGTCTTGATTATCAATAAGCAAATTTGTTTGTTTATTTTTGTTTTATTGGTAATAAAACAAAAATACATATTGGGTTTGCTGATGCTGACGCTGGAGGAGCGTGTGTCCTCGATGGGGAAATAGTACTTCGTCACAGACTTAATTATCAGGAAGGAGAGTGATCTAGTAGATAGAGTTCTGCTCTGCGGTAGTTGTGTCTGAAAATAAAGCAATGTAGAATGTCAGTATGACTGTAAGCCTTGCCTCACTGTTTGTATGAAAGACAAGGCCAGCATTATTCTATGAACTAACTATGTAGAAACTATATCTGTCTATCTAGTGTCTGGTAGACGCTTATCTTTTAAGCTAAATACTTCCTTTGTGGTCTAAATGCACGTTTAAACAATTCACAGAGTTGTCCAGTTGTTTGCCAGAGTCTAGCGTTAAGTGCAAATCAGCCATAATATTTTTCTTCAAAAATCTGCGTTAAGCGACAGCGTATAAAAATAAAAACCTACATGACCAAACCAAACTCTTTTTAATGGGCTTTTGGACAACATAAATGTTATTTGATGGTCCAGGGGCCTGTGTCCTATGGATTTGCCATGTTGTTAAACTAATGAACTAATCATTTGGCGAAAAATCATACTTTTCTTCTTACCAGTGTTAACATTTCAGTCATATTTTGTTACTAGTTTCACATTTTCAGGTTAAAATAGCTTTAAAGTAAATAGCCTAACCCAAATTCACTCATCCATCACTACATATACAGGGCAAGAAAGGAGCAGTATAACAGAAATACATCACTGGACAAAAAGGTTAAGAACCTAGATATATCATTGACCGGACATGTCCGGATTCTATGCGTGCACGGTCAAATAAACCATTCAATGCATTCAATGCATTCAATTGCTACCAATATTAATAAAGGAATAAAGGAACTATTAATGCACTTTAAGTGTTACCATAGTCGTACATAGTCGTACATAGTTGTACATAGTCATAGTACGTACCATTAATAACTAGAATGCACAGAAACACCAGGGGCCTCCGGCATCCAAAACAGACAAGCCTAGCAACTGTTAAGCCTTTCATGGGCGGTGGCATTGCGTGTTGGGACCCTGGGCAAAAATGGACATCTTCTAAACATAATCACTGCTATTTTGAGGTAATCCCATATTGCTCAGGCTTTGTAATGTTTAATGCAGAATAAACTTCCGGTATTGGTTTACATTTTCTCAAATCCTACTGGACGCAATTGGATAGACCTGTAGGTCTGTCCAATCAGAGCAACAAAACTTGTGATGTAGTGCTGAGCGACGGAAAACTTTTCCAAATCCTGTCGGCAAACATCTTTCTTATCAACAAAAGCTTTAATGCAGTTGTTTGTTCTTTCAGAGAAAATATACCGTCCAGTTCGTTTAATACTGTCGTGATAGCAGATTACAACAGACCCTTCCACATCAGCGGCAGCCATCTTGGTTGTTTATGTATCTGCCAGAGCAAAATAAAATCTAGCTCAGGCTAGCTTGCATGCAGCAAGAATTCAAACCTATACGTGACTAATTCATATTATATATATACATATACATACACATATATATATATTGCATGTCATTTAAATTACCTTTGCCTATATCACTGCCCACATTTTAAAAAATGATTTTACAGTGAAAAGGTTTTTACAGTAAAATTGACCTAATTTAGCATTTTGAAACTCCATACTGCCAGTTCCCAGTTGCTTTACAATGTCCCCTCTCTCTGACTATGAGTTTCAGAAATTATTATTGGAAAAAATGATTGAAATTATTGATATGAAATAATGATTATTCCCATTAGCCTGGGACAATTAACGTAATTAAAAACAAAGGCTGTATTAGTGGAAGTAATTAGTGTAATGGAAAGTGCTATATGGAATATTAACACATTTGTAAGAACAGGTCATTTGTCACACATATTTCAAGTGAGTAAATGAAGTAACTGTTTGACACAGTACCGAAACATACTTTATAATAGATAATAATAGAAATAATATAATAGATAATAGATAATAGAAGTTATCTATTAGTGCGTATACTACAACACAACCCTGTCTTGGGTTCTTGGATACTACAGCCTTAGCTCCTGTATGGGCTTTTCTTACACTGCAGCCTTTTAGAACATGCGAGTTGTGTACATTTATTACTATGACTATATTTACAACTTTCTTTGTGTGTGAAGCTCCTTTGACAACACAGTTAAGCAATATTTCAATAGTTGTGTACAATGGTATGGCTATATCTCCTCAGTTGAATGACTAACACTGCATTGATCACTTTTTGATCAGTTAATTGTAATTTATAAGTTGATTAATAGAAACGTAGCTGCTCACGTGGTTGGTGACCTGACCTCTATAGATCGACGAAGATCTTTAGACAACTGAATCTTGTTTACTCTATTTTGTGTCACAGCTAAACAGACAATGGATTGAACACCTGAATTGATAATATCAAAGTTATGATTTCTCAAAGCGTATCGTGACATCAGTGTGCAGATGTGTGCTCTTATTAACTTTGGGGGTTTGAAGAGAAAGAAAAAAATAACTCAGAAGTGGTTAATGGCATGAATGGAACTGTTTCATCAACAGGGGTCAAGAGATTATGACTTTTCTTGAAATGTTATCTTTCGCCAGGGGGTGGCTCTTAAGCACAAGCCCCATGTGCTCTGCTCTGGAAAAGGTGATAAACCGTCTCATAAAAGACCCCATGAATAAAGCCTAAGTTAACGTTCTGCTGAGAGGATCGGGGAGGAGACAGTTCCCCACTAAGGGATGTCTCTTACCCACAGGTTTAGCTGAAGGAAAAGGCCACAGCACGGTATGAGGGACAAAGAAACACTCTGGTACATGA
Source organism: Merluccius productus (assembly GCA_027122695.1). NCBI lineage: Eukaryota > Metazoa > Chordata > Actinopteri > Gadiformes > Merlucciidae > Merluccius > Merluccius productus. Next base: position 14,245,593 of record JAOPJI010000025.1, read on the forward strand.
GCACAATGAACGCATTCTCTGGCTCATCCATGAAGGTTCTGTCAAGCCGAAGGGCAGCTTGTCTGCAAAAGTGTTCACCTCGCCATCTTCCAAGTCACGGTTTTTCAGCAATACAAATACAAAGACGCCATGTTCTGCTGTGTGGCGGTGTTACACGAGGTGCATGCCAGTCGTTGACCTGAATACGACGAGAACCGCTTGGAAACTTTGGATACTCACATGATCTATCGTTGATCAATCGACCAGGAGCCAAAAAACCTTAGATCCAACTGTCGTTAGTCATAAAAGCCTCTAAAAATAGGATGTGCTTTCCTTCGAAAATACTGTGATTATACACTCCCATTATCAGATTTACAAAAAGACAGTGTTTTAGTGCTCCGGAGATTAGGACCCATGAGGAAATTCACAACTTTTGCACTTTGTTGTGCACACATTTATGAGAGAAGAACATTCAAAGATCTTATCGATATAAAAAACATCAATGTTCCACTTTTATCATAGGCCCTGTTTGCACACAAGCGTTTTGCATCTCTTTTCAAATTGCAAATTGAAGATGTGACAGTTGTGAGATCACGATGCAAAGAAAGATGTTTTCTCCACAAAATGGGAACGGTTGTACGAGATATCGACAATCATTTTCAAAAACAACTCGGTAGTGTACGCTACATTAAATCAAGATTAAATATGATACGTTTTCGTCTATACAGCAGCATTATCTTTGTCAAGTCATGTGCTTAGCTTACAGTCACCATCCAATATAAATCAAGGGGGTTGCATTTGCAAATGTACGTTGTGTTCACAGTCTACAACATCGACGTGGTTTCCGTGGAAAAAAACCAAAGCAAAGTTAGACAATTGACGTCATTGGTCCGGGATTTGCGTTGGTCCAATTCGGAACAATCGACTTCCAAATTTTAAGTATTGTGTACTATTAGTTATATGTTATAATATACGTATTATGGATACACAATCAAAACGTCAGTTTGGTGAAGGAATGCACTTTCTTAATTTCTCTTCAAATGACATGACATTTTTGCTATTGTAGAAACAGAAACAGCTTTAATAAGTGCAAAAATCTCTTTAAAGACAGAATATGGTCACCGCCCCATGAAATTCTGTTTCATGGCGAATCTGACATTAATTAAGTTTGAATCTTAATTAAGCCTTGAAAAAGTCCATAAACTAGATATGGGTGGGTTTTTTAACACCATGAACATGAAAAATTTCTGCAGGGGCCAGTTTGTGTTGGAACAGTGGGGTCAATTGTAACCATGGTACTCAGAACAAATAATGTTTTATACTAGATGAGCATAGCTAAAGATGAAACGTTAGTTCGCCTTAAGCGGGCTCCAGTTCGCAGGCTGATGGCCTTCCAGCAGAAAGGGGTCTTTGTACGATGGAGGCGGTGACGTCAAATGAACATAAATTTATAGTTTAGCTTGAGCAACAAAACAGTGGGAGGATGAGTTTACCATCCTCCTCCCTACTCTTAACTTGCATAACTAATGAGCCTTAGCTCCTTGATAAATCAAGCAGCCCAAATGACTCCGCTTATTTGCACATGCTAACTGGTTGATGACTCACTCAACTAACATTGCAAAGGGACTATCTTCTGCAATTCATTCTTTAAAAAGTAACATTTTAATACAAACAGTTCTATCCGATAATTATGTTGGAGATGCTTGAATACAACCATTATCAGGTAAGACTGTTCCCTGAAAATGAAAAAATAGACAATTGTGATGACTAAGCATAATAGTGTGTTTTGCTGCATTTGAACTTTTTCACTCCAAGTGACAATTTAGATTTTATTTGTATGTTGACTGTAAATTGTAGCTATAGTGCAGATAAAATAATCTGAAATAGCAACAAATGTGTTTGCAATAACAGTATTGGTAAGAGCTTGAGATACCTTTGCATGCAGTACCATTTGAAGTACCATTTTGTTTGATGTTTTTATGCAAATATATATTTTCTGGATTGCGACTTTCATTTGTAATTTAAAATTAACAATATACTGTTATGTTATTATAATATTGTTCTACAATACTTTTTAAAGACAAAGTTCAAGACAATATATATCAAACTGCATTATTTTAATCATGAACTTTCTAAGAATGTTTATGAAAAATTGATTTTGATTAATTTTGTATATCATTTTGTTCTGCATATATTTGGTAAATTTTTTGGTGCAGTGATGATATTTCGTCTCATGGTATCTTTAAGTAATTTGAATAGGCCTAAATTGTTAGATCCGTGGAAAGTAAAAAAACAACCCTTTCTATTCGATACCATTTCCTTTTTTTCTTTTAAAGTTCTTCTGACTTTTCTAGGTGCCGTCCCACCTGGAGACCCCAACTAAGTACCACATCCAGCAAGCCCAGAGGCAACAGGTGAGGCAGTACCTCTCCACCACACTCGGTGGAAAAACGGGTAGCCAGTGCCCTAGCCAAACCCCGGAACGAGGCATGCCCCCTGGGCCAGCCAGCAGTGCCCCCAACAGCCCCATGGCCCTACTTACTCTCAGCTCTAACTGTGAGAAAGAGGTATACCTGCCATAAGCCAAAGACTCAACAGTTGTAGGCTTTTCCACTTAATCATGCAATGATTATGTAAATAGTAAAAATGTAATTCCCACACCATGTGTGGCATTTCTTTTACATTTTTACATCTTTTTTGAACATGCATGAATATGTATTTGTTCAACGCATTGAGGGATTTTGTGTCATTAATGAACTGGACTGTGTTTTTTGTTACAGATGGACGATGTTATTGACGACATTATTAGCTTGGAGTCAAGTTATAATGAGGACATCCTTGGCCTTGGCCTTGGCCTGGATTCTGGAATCCAGATTTCAAACACGGTAATTTTCTTCTGATGTACCTGACAAGAAACCTGACCACTCTGACCACATCCTAAAGGGGATATCTCTATGATATTTTCTCATTGATCGTGTTTGTGTGTAGCTCCCTGTGTCTGGCAACCTCCTGAACATGTATGGCAGCCAAGGAATCCCACCCTCTGGTCTTGGCATCAACAGCTCATGCTCTTCCAGTATGTCTAATATTAAAAGGGAATACACAGGTGATCTACCCTCTCTGCACTCATAAAAAGTCCACAGCGATGACCTAGGATGTATTCACCCATGAAAAAAGCATTATAATTTTATTTTAAAATGCAAAATGAAGAATTACATATAATTTCAATTGACATCAAACCCCATTTTGAAATGAAATTCATATGGTGCTATTAAACACGTTATTTGCCATATAGTGACTCCAGCCCCGGGCATGATGCACATACTGGACAAGCCTGGGCCCTGTAGCCAGTATGAAAACTATCAAAGGCAAGAAGGCTTTCCAGTAGGTAAGCAAAGAAAACAGAATATATATACACGTTTTTGTCTTTATTTATCATGCTTTGCGGAAGCTATTTCAGTTTGGAATATAAAAACATTTGTTATTGTGCATCAAACTGCACACAATATGAGCCAGCAGTACAGTGGTTTAAAGTCAACACAAAAACCACCGCATATTCCCCTACTAAGTAACAGTTAAAGCAATGGCACAAGCAGGCACACATTACTACAATATAAGTCTCATTATCATCTCACTATGTCCTATTACCACATATGGTTCCATGAACTTGTTTAATGTAAATAGGTTACACAATAGGTTATGCATGATCCACAAGATGTGTGGACCTGAGCTCTTCATTTTCAATTTACAGAGGCTGAAGTACGAGCTCTTGCAAAGGAAAGGCAGAAGAAGGACAACCATAACCTTAGTAAGTCTGAAGTACATATGTAACGATATGTTGGGCATATCTTACTGGTTGCTGTTCAGATTTCTTTGCATATTACATTTGGGGAGCGAACTTTAGGCAAGCAAATGTTTGTCTGGCTATTATATATGTCTATAATGTGTATATACGTCTTATGTGTTTTTCATTTAAGTTTTTAAACAAATTTAGTTTTTTTTCTATCACAGCGCCATTCCAATATTGAGTTTAGCACTGTTTTGGAACGAGAAACATATTGACATTTTTGAACCTAGCATTTTAACAGAACTAACTTTTTTGAAATTAATTACATTTACAGTTGAACGCAGGCGGCGGTTTAATATAAACGATAGGATCAAAGAATTGGGGACATTGATTCCTAAGTCCAATGACCCGTGAGTACAAATATCAATCAATCAATATGTCAGCCATCCAGTCTGTCTGTCTCTCTTGTCTGTCTGTCTCACTCGTCTGCCTGTGTGTGTGTGTCTGTCTGTCTATACTCTATTTTGTCCATCTATACTCTATTAAACACTTCTCACCTAAACGTCCATAGAGTGTAACAAGGGTAACTGGCGCCCTGTGGCGGTTGAGAAAGTGATGTTGTCATGCTGCTCAGCTGACTCGCACTGAGGGGCTGTTGTGCTCTGTTTCCCCCAGGGACATGCGCTGGAATAAGGGCACTATTCTCAAGGCCTCAGTCGACTACATCCGCAAGCTGCAGCGGGAGCAGCAGTGTGCCAAAGAGCTGGAGCTGAGGCAGAGGAGGCTGGAGCATGCTAACCGCCACCTGATGCTACGCATTCAGGTCCGTTAACTCTCAAAACAAAAACAGAAAAAACACTATAGGCCTACATGTTTCACTTAGCAGTAACCATAGGAACCAGTGGAATTAGACCACACAGACTGCGGTGTCTAATTGGCTCTGATTTGCTCCATATGATGTCACCTAGCACCAAATTAAGCCAATAGTAAACTATATAGTAGGCCTATAGTTGTATATAACTATTTCAAAAAATACCTTAGGGTGTTCGCAGCCGGTATCCTAGACCACTGTTTCTCAATTGGGGGTATGTGAAGGATTGCAGGGGGCACTTGGAAAATACATACAAAAAAGGGTGTCCTTTTTGTTGTTCTAAGTTGGTTATGAACAATTGTAAAATAGTGCCACTGTAATAAAACTAGTTGAATCTGAATACCACCTTAATAAAATGAAATAAAATGTGAATAATGTTCTGTAAATCTTTCCAATGAATGACAAAAATCCTATGTGAAGCACAAGCCCATGTTTCTTACTAAATTGTACGTATTCACATAATGCATTTAACGTTCATGTTTACACCAAATAACATGCACATACATTATTTATATTCATTTAAATTGTTTTCCCTCCCAAAAATGTTTTGTGCTGGTGAAAGGGGTACTTGGCTGACAGAATATCTTAGATGGGGTACATTAGTAGACACATAGTTTGAGAACCACTGTCCTCTCGAGTAAGATGCCTAACCCCGACATGTTCATTATGTCACTGTATATGAAAAACAAATCACTGTTTTGAACAAAACCTGCTAAATGACTAAATGGTAATATAACTATAGTGTTGGGCTGTCTCTGTGAGAGTTTCAGAACCGTGGTTTTACTCTCCAATATCTAAAATGTGCAGGGACCGCCCCAACTTGTTCTAATACAAATGTGGTGCATGTTGGTTTAGGAGTTGGAGATGCAGGCGCGGGCACACGGCCTAGCGGTGGTGCCGTCCCCATCCCTGTGCACCGCAGAGCTGATGGCCCGGGCCATTAAACAAGAACCCCTGCTGGGCGAGTGCCCCTCCGACCTCTACCAGCACGGCGCGACCCCCGACATGTCGCCGCCCACCACGCTGGACTTGAACAACGGCACCATTACCTTCGACCCGATCCATGCGGACTCTGGCGATCCTTACCGCAACTCCAAATCCGCCAACGCCAAGGACAACACCCTATCGCCGATCGCTCCCAACGAAAGGCTGCTGTCGTCCGTGTCCCCGGACCACTCCAACAGCAGCAGCCGCCGCAGCTCCAGCTCCAGCATGGACGAGAAGGAGAACGGATGTTAGTGTGGACGGCTAACGGCTCACCTAAGCGTACGTCGTCACTTACAGCGACGTTGACACTTGTGTCCCATTTGTAGCATTCGCGCCGACGCCATAACTGCTTTGAACTGACTTGTATGGTTGTCTTTCGAAAGTACTTCGAAGTATCCAAAAAAACAACCACGTGGCTGTCGAGATGTTGTCAGCCATTCTCCGGAAGATAGTAGACTTTTGCTGTATTTGTTTATTTTTTGTTGTAATTTTATATTTATAGCTGGATTTTAATCTTAATGCGAGTAATGTAGGCCTTCATGAACAAAAACGGCGTGTGTACATTTGACAGTTTGTTTCTGTTTGTTGACCGTTCTCGCACGTGACTTCTGTTTTGGGGGTAACTGAGAAATGAACAGGTGGAATCAGGAGGTGTGACGAAAGCAATCAAGACGCTCATGTAAACCTTTGGATGAAGTTGTCGTTCATGTTTCTAAATGCAGGTTAAACTGTTCAAGGCCAAAGGGATTACGTTTCACTTGTACTCTGTGTGGCAATAGGCCTATGTGGTCCATGAACATTAACTAATGTTGTTCCATAGGAAGTATTCTACAAAACAAATATGACCATGGCTATTTAAAATGTGTATGCTGTTGGATGTTGGAGCGCTGACCAGAAATAGGGTTTTGGTTTTTATTGGTTTTAAGCAACATCAATAGACCGTAATATTGATTCATTTTACATTTTAATGAAAATTCATTTTGTACAATATTTATATAAAAAAACATTTTTGATTTTCTCTGATAAATATTCTTATTTATTATGCACCACTTTTTTAGATTTTGTAAGACTCTAATATGGCAATATATATATATAAAAAAAAACAGACATTATCCTCAAGGCAAAGTTATTTGTACATTTATATAACCCGCTAGGCTATGTCATTGTCCTTTACTGAACTATTGAACCATTGATATGTGCATATTGAGAAGATAAAGACAGTAGATGGCTTCATAACAAGTTTTGCAAATGACAAAAGTTCACATTTATTCAAAAGTGAGCTACTTAGAATGACATATTCATGGAAAGTTTAGGTTGCTGCGATATCCAAATGAAGGTGATAAAACATACGATGGCACTATTAAAAGTACAATATTAAGATCTCACGCATGTCCATGGCGCATTATGTATATTTTAAATTGAAATCGTTAATTAATAATGGCCCACTTCTAGCTTATCCCCAGAAACAACTAAATACTGTAAATTCGCAACATAATCAGTTCAGAGTCTCTGACCATGTACCAGCTCATCACACCACTTCTTGAAAGCTTTGTACAGCTTTGACTTCATCCCATGTTAAATATATCTGCAATAAGAGAGCGAGAAGTAAAGACGGTTAATACAACAGAGAAAATTATTTAAAAGCCTTACTGTACTAACCTAACCCTAACCCCTCGATTAATTAAAAATATGGCTTCTTTGAAATAGCACATTCATTACAATTTTAACTACTTAAATATAAAGTGTTTGATCTCACTTGAGAAACTTTCAAACGCAGACCCTTAAACTCCTTGCTGATCCGTCGACTACACACCAACATCCAAACACTCGAGTGCGCAGTATATATCAGCTACTCACCCGCGTGACCCAGGCCCACGAGTGCTTGTGCCGCTCCTGGAACCACTTCTTCCCCATCTCCCGATGCCACACAGGGAGCACTAGGCCACAGCCGAAGTATTACGATTCGATAATACAATTTATTGTGATTTTTGTTTACTTTTTTAACACTAGACCAGGGGAAAAAAGTGAATCATATACTTCGAGAGACTGATGATCATGAGGCATATTTCCAAAAAACAGCATCAGCATGTTTAACATTGTCGACTGGGTTTAGTAGTCGTGGTGTAGATGGAAGAAAGACGGCCTGCTATTGACATGCATTTTAACCATCTCCAGCTCAGCACTGATGAGGTGGCCAAAGTCCACCAGGCGGTTCAGGTCGTCCCCCCAGAGGTTAGGAGCCAGCTCCTCCAGCATGTTTTGATGGCCATGTAATGTGGCTGGACGTCACTGCGGATTTCCAAGTGTTTGCCTCTGTATATACTGCTGTTGTCTTACTGGAACTTGTTCTCCAGCTGCAGGAACGGACCATGTGTCTCCAGAAGCTCAAAGAGCTCTCTGTGTTTCACCCAGACCATCTGTTTAGAGGGACACAAGGTCTTTGAGAGCTCCAAGGAAGCAACCAGGAAGGGAAGGAAATATTGGTGAGGTCATGCTATGATGTGTGCTATGATATGATTGTTTTGGATGGTATAAATATATGGTTCCAGGTGTTTCCCATACCTTCAACATCTCTGCCGGCCCGTTGGAGATCTGGCGTCGAGTAATGGTTTGGAGGAAGGATCGGTTCAGGAAGGTGGCCAAGCCCAGCTTGTTCTTACAGCTCCCAAAGTTCGGGAAGAGGGGCGCCGTGCATCAGTCCAGCAAGAACTTCTGGATGTCGTGTAGGATCTTCATGACCAGCTCCATGGACTGGTTCTCCTCCGTGGTGGGCAGTGGCAGGAAGTAGTCGCGCAACCTGGCAGTGGTGGAAGCTAAGTACTTTTACTCAAGTACTGTACAAATTTGAGGTACTTGTACTTTACTTGAGTATTTATACTCCACTACATCTCAGTCGGAAATTGTGGTATTCAGATTCAACACCTAACCCTAACCCATTTTATTACAGTGGCATTATTTAACAATTGTTAAGGACACCCTTTTTTTAAAACACATTTGGCAAGTATCCCCTGCAATCCTTCAAAGTATTTTCCTCACATTTGAGAAACACTGCCCTAACATAATATCTTTGACACTATACCAGCATGGTTATGCTAAATTAGCCTGAGCAGCGCTTTTACCATACTATCTCAGTGCCGCGGTGCCAAAAATGATTGCTTAAAGATTGTTTGCGTTCCCATGCGTATCTGTGTGCACGTATTATCTTGAAGTCTCTTGAACTTCCTATTCATTGGAAATTCCTTGTTGTTGATGGACACACACACGCACTGTTCACTGAGTTTGACACGCAAACGTTAATCTTTGCCACAAGGAGAAACAATCGCTCTCTTTGTCAAGATGGTTCTAATGCTTACAAATATATGAGAACAATTTAACTCATTGTGCAGCCTTGAGTACCAACTACTGTTGAAATATGAGATCACTCCAGTACATGATAACTACTTGACTGTTACTTAACACCCCATGCTCATGGGGATGTGACACTATTCTGTCGAGGAGAAGAGGATGTGCTTGTGCATCAGCTATCCCTTTTCATCCCTGGTATGTTCATTCTTTATCATACAGAACATATTCATAAACGAACATATCTACATTCCCTCTAAAGTACATACATCTAGAATACACCATCTAAAATAAAGGAAAACATTGTTGTCCAACTTTTTTCTGGAAACATTCCTGTTTCTGAGGCTGCCTCTAAAAAGTAAAAATCTGTTGAATTGCAATCATTGTTTTATTTATATCTAATCAACAGTACCGGCCACAGTACCAATCTGAAGAACTGTGTTATACTCACATTTTGGCAGAAGACATGTTGCCCTGGCATTTTCCCATTTTACATCTCAGTACACTTTTGGGCCTGTGGTGGCTCTTCTACCACTCCCAATGAGGACATTTGTGTCTTAGCAAACTTTATAGAAAGGGCATGGCATAAGACAGAGAACACTAACAAAATAGGACATTTGTCATGGAAATTGAATGTTTTGAAATGTTTTCTTTTTGAATTTGTGGAACTGTACATTATGATTTGTCATGTGGCCATCCTGGCTGTTGTCTAGTGTCTTGTAAGCCCATAAGAGGTAGCTCCCTTCCTGTCAGTTAACTAGGCTCCCAGTTCAGACCGACCATGAGAAGGGGTCAGGGGTCACTTGGTGTTGCAGTAGTTTAACTACATGATTGCAGGTGAATGATGTAGGGATCGGATCTGTTAAATTAATTTTAAATTATATTCTGTTAATGACATTGTGCTGCAACCTTAGACTGAGATTAGTAATTTTCATTTCTTTTAGGATTTCCCAGTGTGATTGGCTGCATTGATGGCACACATCCCCATCATGGCTCCCTCACATAATGAAGCCGATTATGTGAACAGGAAGTCCATTCACAGCACAAATGTGCAAGTACATGTAAGGCAAGGCAGCTTTATTTATATAGTGCATTTCATACACAATGGCAACTCTGCGCTTTACATAAAAACATTTTAACAGTAAGAATTGAAATTAAAAAAATTAAAATAAAAACAGAATAGAAAGAAAAAATAAAATACTATAATAGAGCAGCATAAAATAATGATTTAAAAGGACATAGTGCAAATGAAAGATTACAAT
>JAOPJI010000025.1:14555464-14566961 GCA_027122695.1 Merluccius productus
AGGAGGAGGGGGGGGGGGGGGGGGGGGGGGGGGGGGGGGGGGGGGGGGGGGGGGGGGGGAAGAAGGAGATAGAGAAACGGAGGCAGGAAGTTGGTAGCGATAAAGAGAACGAGGGAGGGAGAGAGAGAGGCAGATAGAGAGAGGGAGGCAGGGAGAGGGGGGCAGAGAGGGAGATAGAGAGAGGGAGGCAGGGAGAGATATTTAGAGAGGGACCGAGCGAGAGGGAGGGAGAGAGAGCCTAATGCTCTGCAGAAGTAGGGCCCAGCCTGTAGCTAATGGCGTGAGCCTCTCTGAGTGATGGACACTCCTCGATAATCGGCCAGGGGTGGCTCAGGAGTCCGGCTCTCTCTAAAGCACTGGAGGAAAACACACTCTCCTGTGTTAATGCTGATGGTTTGATGTCCTGTAACGCCCACCACCAGCACCCTTCTCTTCTCACTATATAACATCCATGCACTATCAGTCAATTGGAGCTCCAAGCTGTGTGCCTGTTAAGGCAATTGGCAGTGGAGGAGCTGCCTGGCTCTGCGAGTGCGCGTGTGCGCGTGTGCGTGTGAATCCTAATGTGACAAGCTGATAAAGGGAGCGACAGAGGGGAGGTTTCTTGCAGACTATGGGTGGAGACAACGAAGAGATTTGTCAAGTGACAAATTATTTTCTCCTAAACACAAGTCAAACCACAAGGAACAGCTGTCATATCAGTCAGTCTGGAGTTGATTTAAAACAGTCATAGTGTGGTCGGCAGGGTACTTACACAACGGTACAATGTCTAGCTAATGCCAACCGTACTGTTTCCATTCAACATCTGTCCAAGCCCACGCTCGTCGCTAAAACGTCATTCAGTGAAGACAGTCAGTCTTTTCAGCCTGTTGTTGGCAGTTGGCCCGTGTTAAGGAAGACATTCGGTTTTTACAGGCTACCGCAGCCGCCGTGAGGGAGCCTGGGCTCTGGACCTCCGGCTCATTAGAAGCAGGTAATTCCATATGCAGTTCTAACCCTCGTCAAGATGGTTTCAATTAGACATAAAGATAATGATGGTCTGATTCTGCAGATTATTTTTGCAACCTTATGCCACCTTCTGGCCAGGCCATCATTTTGCATTTCATTGTTACGTTTTTATTTTTTTCATTCCTCAAAATAAATAAATAAAGTACAACTTGGGAAGGACATTTGTATTCAGCACGCCGTTATCAGGACTAATTATCCAAAAATGAGATAATAAAATATAACATATATTATATTGAAAATAGATATGACTAGGGCTGCAACAATTAGTCAATTAATGTTAGTTGATCGACAGAAAATCATTTATCAAGTATACCAAACATTTGAATTTTTGATGCTTCAGAAATCCAAATGTTTGGTTCATGGATCATTATAAAATGAATACTTGAGTTTTTCTTGGCTGCATGTGAGATAAAGCAAGCACATTTAAGACAGCACTTTAGGCTATTATTTATGACATTTTCTAGAATAAATAATTAATTGAAAAAAATAGTTAGAATGATCGAGTATGAAAATAACGGTTAATTGCAGCCCTAGATATGACAACAGAGATAACAAGGGCGGTATTAAGAGCCTTGATTAAGCACTAAATTATTATACTAAATTATAGCTCCACAAACTAAGAACCATTAATGAAAGCTTCAAGTCCTTGAAAATAACAACTAGATTAGTACGATAAAGTGTAGCTCATCATCGGGACCATGTAATATGTACATACGGCTTTTTCATATGCTAAAAGTCTGTTCTATATCTGTGGGGTGTGTGTGGTTGAGCGCTGGTTTAAACAGCCTCACCTGGCCCAAGTCGCTCTAATTAGACTCTGGGGTGAGTCTGCACACCTGTGGTGCTTTGGGTAATTGAGGCACACAGGATAAATCAGCTATCACCACACCCCCCCGGGGGAGAGCTCGTCAGCATTTAACACCTGCTCAGGCTTTTTCGGCCATCTCTCCAATAAACTGGCTTTCTACAACCTCTACCTGTGTGTCAGAGGTGTCCAGCAAAGCCAATTAGGTGGCGTGTGGCAGGGCCTGCTCAATGTGGAAACCCCCAAAAGTATTTCACATCCGGAAAGTATTTTTCTACGTCCAACGAGAAGAAAAATAATGGGAAGGGAGAGGAAGGGATAGAAACTGTTTTTTCGTGATAAATATTGATATTGAATGTTTTTTTGTGTGAATGTTAACCATAACCGCCCAGCGGTAGTTGCAGAGCAATTGGTTGGTGTGTGTGTGTGTGTGTGTGTGTGTGGGGGGGGGGGTGGTCAACTCACCTGCCTCCTGCTCTGGCGAGGGGCTCAACGCCGTCCACCACGGACTGTACTTGGACAGCCCCTGGACCACATCGTCCTCAAACAGGTCGGACCTGCGAAGACGGACAGATATCAGCCGGGAACACACGGGGCTCGGTGAGAGAAGAGGAAGGGGAGGACAAGAGTTGCGTTCAGAGGCACGTTGAAACCCACTTACGGGTTGCCGACCGCGTGTCAACATGATGAAATTGCCCACCTCGACACGGTGATTTGTCTGAAAACATTTTAAGCCCTCGTACTCACGGGCTGCGCACTGTTTAAAATGGTTCAATGGTTTTCAATGTTGATGGGAAATTTCGAGCACTTTCAAGTTTTTTCTCTCGGTAAACAAACAAATCCGCCGACTGACCGGGATACAAAAACATAGTTTTTCAAGAGAGGGCTGAGATTAATTTGCTGCTCTCGTCGTGCTCAGCATGTTGCCACGGCAACGTGACCACCGACTACAAATTCAAGGGCCACGTCCGCTCGGGCACTCGGGGCCATAACTAAATAAAACCCCTTTCGATGACGACTAAAAACCGTCTCGGGGAACTCACAGGTAGTGGTCGGGGGAGAAATCGAGCGCCTCCGCCTCTCGCCGAGCCCGCCGCCGCTCCGCCGCCGTGGTGGCGTCGGGGTTCCTGACATCGATCACGTCACCGAGTTCCTCCTGTTAACAGACCCCGTGGTGTTTCAGCCCACTTGCACTATAATTGAATCCATCAGGAGTTGCGACCCGGGGATTCTTCTTGGCAGAGCCGCCGCTTGCCCCTGGCGAGCGCTCACCTGCAGCCTGGCAAACACGCCGGCCCTCTGGTTGCCAAAGCCGTACTTCTGGAGCGACGCCAGCTCCGCCTCTGAGCTCTCCGTGTACACCTCCTGCTCCACCTGCCAGTCAAACTCCTCTTCGTCCTCCCCCTCATCATCATCATCATCATCGCCAGCAGCGCCGCTGGCTTCTGAAATGAAAAGTGGGTTAGACTGCAGACCCACGGTGCCTTGCCGGTCGGGCTGGTCAAAAGGAGTGTCCACAGTGTCCACAAAGGAGTGGGGGACAGGGCTGCCAGTCCTCACCGATGCTGATGTCTTCCACCAGGGGCCGGGCCGAGCGGGAGCCCTTAGGGGCCAGCAGGCTGGTCAGCATCTGGAGGCCCTCAAAGTGTTCCCCGGCGCTCTCCTTCGGGACTTTGAGAGTGAACAGCCCTGAAGAGAGCCACAAATTAAATATTATGGCTGCTGTTACAGGCTGCCACAGCTAAGTGATTTTGTTGGCATAACAATGTCCGGCCAATACAGTTCTCATGCCAGTAACCCCCCCAACACACACACACACACACACACACACACACCCGCCCCCCGCCCCCCCACCACCCCAATGGAAATTATTGTATGCCGTGCATTCTCCTCCGAATATGAAAACCGATATGTAGAATTTGAAAACCCAATAGGGCGCATTCTTTTTGAAACATCTTGTTTTCTTCATGTCGCTCAAATGACTTCTCTTTTGTAGACACATTTGACATTTAAAACTCCCCCTCTCCCGCATCAGGCTTCAGCGGTTAGTTGGGCAATTTGAACCAATGAGTCACCAACAGAGTTGTGACTCACAAATGGCCGCGCTCACTCTCTCCCTTAATGTTGCTCTGCTGGATCTCCGAAATATGTGTTGGATAAAGGTTTGATAGACATTGTCCATAACTCCCACTAATTGCTGGATTCGCCTTTCAGTTTTTTTCCATGGAGGAGAAAACTCCCCACTTCACCGTGAAGATTGTCCTCATTAAAAAAGCCAAGAACAAATATTTGTTCCTTGTATGTACTTCTTTTCGTATTTGCGCTTTTGGGTCGTTAAAACATTCTTTAAATTGGAAACACAAAGTTTGATTAAATTGGGACTTCTGTGCATCTCACTTTCTAATAATCTCAGGAATCATCTCACTTTCATACACACACACACACACAACGGTTAAGTTCCTCTCTCAACACACATCTTCACCCAGGGGCACCCATAGCATCAAACCCTTCAGCCCTGCGGTCTACTTGCCACCTCCTACGTCGCTGTGCCGCCGCCTTACATTAAGTGGCTGCTAATCAGAGAAACGGCTCGATAATGAAGTGAACGGTTTGAAGCTAATCTAAACAACGACTCCAATGCAGCTCAGAAACCCCCTTTATGGCGCTCCTTAAGACCTAGCATAAATGTATTGGTGCGATAACGCTCCACAATGCTTTCCAAAGGGAAGAAGGATAATTGCCTGTGCTGCTGTGAGCCGCTCTCTTGATGACGCTGGAGTGCACCAAAAGAGGGGTCCTAATGGTTTGCTAATTATATCTCTAAATAAGGATGCACATTAGCACAGCAGCTATAGAAGCAGATGCTGCGGGCTAGTCGAGGCACTGCGTGCTAATTGGCCAACAAGATGTCAGAGAGACTGCGATGCCGATGCCCCTGCTAACACCGACTCCTTACGAGGAAGAGCACAAGTAAATGTGCTGTAAAAGTGAAAATATGGCGATCGTAAAAAAGCGGCCCACAGGGGAGCATGGACTTTATTTAAGGAGGACATCCTAAGGGCTACAAGCTAACGACGCTGGAATCATGTGGGGGTTTTTTAAGCAAGCGATGCAATACATATTTATGTCTTCTGTCGGCTGCACACCAAAAAAAGGAGGAGAAAAACACCACCAACTGGTGTATATTGGGAGCGGAAATAAGCAAAGTGCTAGCCGCCACTCCGAATCCATCAAACGCAGGCCTGCGGGTTGTAATCATATCCCAGTGACAGATGGGTCCAATGGCCCCTCAAATTGATTGAAATAACATGCTTGGTAGGTTCATTTGCTGCGTCTGCATGATTGACTGACGGACAAAGTAATGACACTCGGGGGATCTATTACAGATAGCTACTAGACGGTGCATGTATCACACTCTTGTTTGGGATGTGGACAGCCAGTGGCAAGGCAAGTTCAACAGCCAACACTGTAGCGGGTTCATCCCCTTTTCCTTAAAGAGAAACCAGACACTGGAAATCTGACCTGGGGGCAGACAACATGACCCCCGGTGTAACGCGAGTCGATGCAATTGCTCTCTGATTGGCGGACGTTGCCACTTTGGCATATCAATTTATAATCATAATAATAATGAATAGCGCCAATTATGTTTGGTACATGTCCCAGAGGTTTGGATTTAGTGTTTTTGGTTGCTCTTTCATCTCTGTCAGATCAATACTGACAGGAAACGCTGACAATGGTGTAATTTATGAAGCAAAACGTTACAGAATACTGAAGCAAATATATACAGACAAGTAAAATGCAATGTATATATTTTTTTTTTTAAAGGATAAATTATATTCATATCCCCAAATCATGTCCAAACATCTTTTTAATATCATATCGGCTGCAAAAATCATGTCTTACCCTTATCAATATCAAATGTGGCTTTTTCCCTTCCATCTTCTACGATTCGTCCTGGGAGGGTTAACCTGCAAATCATGAACAGAATTGGCATTTAACACACACACACACACACGCACACCTCCAGACACACACACACACACACAGCTACACACCCTGCACCAGACCCACCTGAGGAAGTAGGGCTTGGCGTAGAACTTGAAATCCGTCCCGTCGATGAAGAGGTCGAACTCGGACGTCCGGGTGTAGGGCACCCGCACCACGATGGTCAGGAACGGGCCGTCCTGGCTCAGCTCGAACGCCGGGGTGATCATGGTTGGCGGCACCGGCGGCGACCCTGCGACTGATGACCTTCTGCGACCCTGGCCATCAAGGGGGGGGCGTCCCAACGCAGAACGGCCCGGGGGCTGACTTCGGCCTGCGGAGAGGGACGGGTCGGTGTAAACAGTTATTTCACAGTGTGTTGAAAATGATAGCTTTTCTAAATTGGGGGCCCTTGGGTGCAAAGGCGACAGGGGGGGGGGGCGTAATTAAAGGGTCGTTGCACTGAAGCTCAGAGTAACAGTCAGACACGTATTATAACGGGGATCACAGCAAACTGGTTAAACGACGCCACCTGGTGGCGCGCCTGTTCCGCGTTCGCGGCAAGCGCGGCAGGCGCGGTGCGGCACACGTGTGCGCCACATTGACAGCAGCGGTAAAGGGGGGGGGGGTCCGCGTATCGGGGTACATTGGGGTTTGACGGCTGCGGCACCGCCGCATATACAAAGCATTGACGTTGAAATGCGGAAGCGTCGTTTTAAACCACGTGGAGCCGCGAGCCTGGAGGCTACGCTAGCATGGAGGCTAGCTGGCTAGCTAGCTGTTCGAACCGGGCCTTGGACTTGTCACTTAATGTATTGAAATGTGAGGCTACGACACACAGAGAGAGAGAGAGACGTAAAAATAAAAACGTTAAACGGCGTTACCTAAAACCAACCGTTTTATTGAAGTTGAGTTCAGCGGTGGCTGTTGTGGGGAACAGGCGTCACGCGCGCCACTGTGTGGACACGTCCATGTTTTACCGTAGTGGTACGAATAGAGGCGGCGCTTATTTTAGACACAATAAATAAATAAAAAAGGGGGATGGAGACCAGGGCAGATTTGCTATTGTATATGGATGTGGAGTAAAAACAGTGTGAGTTGCTGAAAGTTTTCATTCAGTAGACACTTATAGACTCTTATTATGTCCAAACGCGACTTCAGCCAAAGCTGCAGTCCATCCAGGTCCACGTGGAGCAGGGAGAGATGGGGCATCCAGGCTCAAATGCAAGGATGCCGAGAGGTATGCCTAAAAATGGGGATCAGACCCAGTATCTTTTCAGCTGGGAAGTATAACACCATAGATCCTACACTACCCTGCATTAATAGGAGTAATGCGACTATATATACTATACTATAAGTCTACTATAAGACTCTGCTGGGATAGGACCATTGCTGTTATCCACCTGTTGCACACCTGAGCCGGCCGTGTTCTTCTTCTTCTTCTTCTTCTTCTTCTTCTTCTTCTTCTTCTTCTTCTTCTTCTTCTCACGTTCATGCAGATCTCTTTCATTCAAGATGCAAGATTCAAAGTGTTTATTAATCATATGCACAGTAGAACACATGTTTCCATGTACAATGAAATTCTTGCTTGGCAGAATGCCAACCCATGTAAAATACAATACTAAAAAATTATACAATATATACGAAATAAAATGTACAAGATACAGTAACGTGTCAATGTGACAGTGTGTCTAAAAATATAAATGAATAGAATAAAATAGAAACGTGTCTAAAAAAATTACAAAATTGCAAAATAAAATAAAAAAACATGTAAAAAAAAGTGTCCCTCTTCCGTTTCGGGGGGAAAAAAGCGCGGCGCGTCTACCACAGGACGTACGGCCAAAGCGAACCAGGCCACTCCTCTCCGCTGGAGATGTTTCACGGTCCTCCTCCCTCCCCTCTTCTCCTCGCTCCTCCCTCCCCCCTCACTCCTCCCCCTCCTCACTCCCTCGCCGTCTGCATGCAAAGCCCCAACAAAAAAAAAGAAAAATGTCAACTCGGTAAGTATGGCTTTCGCGGGTCGCAGCCATGAGCGGAGCGCTGCTCCCCTCGCGTAACGCGACCTCCTCCTCCTCCTCCCCGCGTCTCCCTCGCCGCCATGCGGGTCCTGCTCCGCTGCCGGGTCCTGGGGGCCGCGGCGGGCGTCGGGGTCCTCCTGCTCCTCTACTTGTTGTTGTTCGGCGGTCCGCTCCCGGGAGAAGTTGGGGAGCAGCAGGAGGAGCAGCAGGAGCAGCAGGAGAAGGACGGCGGTGGCCGCAACTCCTCTCCATCTCTCAAGCGGCTGGAGCTGCTCCTCGCGCAGAAGGAGAAAGAGGAGAAGAAGGAGGAGGAGAATGAGGAGGAGAAGTTCTCCTCCAGGAGAAGCCGCCGCCACGAAGTCCCCGGAACCGGGACCGGGACCCGGACCGGGAGCGGCGTCAACAGGGAGGGCAACGTTATTACGAAGAGGTGAGCTTTTTCTTTCTTTCTTTCTTTCTTTCTTTTTTTTTTCTTTCATTTTCTTTCTTTCTTTCTTTTCTTTCTTTTTTTGCATCCTCCCTCCATCTGAGGGATGTTCCTCATGCTGTTCCTCACCAATTTGAACAGATAAGCATGGATATCAGCCATAACACACACCTTCCTGTGTGTGTGTGCATGCGTGTGCATGCGTGCGTGCGTGCGTGCGCGCGTGTGTGTGTGTTGCTCCTCTTTGTAGTCCTAGTCATGAAGCTGAACAAATCCACCTCATTTTTTCTGGTGCAATTTCTCCAACAAGACATTGCCTTGCCATTGGATGTCTTAGCACTTTGCAGCCCACTGAATGCTCAAGGGCACTGGGAAGCAACTGATAGGGCTGTTAGAGGGGCAGCTGCTGGTTTTAGGGTTTTAATACCCCCCCCCCCCCCAAAACCCAATAAAAACACATCTAATAAGCAAATAAGCATGGTTTTCAATGACCCCTCCCTTGCATTGGTCAGAGTGAGATCAGAGATCCTCCTGCAAAAGAGAGAAGTGTGCAAACCAGCCAACACATGGACCTGGTTCATGTCAAGCGGGCTATGTCTCTCTGTTGACTGTGAAGACGTGGGGGTCACCTTAAAAATGCAAAGAAATAAAGAAACAAATGAATATGAAGAATGTTAAATCTAATCTAAAAGAAAGATGACTTGACCAAGCGATACTTGTATTTACTCAATACTTCATATTTATGACTGATGTGTTACCTAATGCAGATAGGCCCGAAAGAAGAAGAGGAGTAAGCGAATGACAAGCCTTTCAGGCATTTGTGTGACTGTGTGTGACTGTGTGTGTGTGTGTGTGTGTGTGTGTGTGCGTGCGTGCGTGCGTGTGTGTGTGTGTGGACGGCAATAAGCAATGGGAATGCCAAAAAAGACTCCAGGCCGAACTCGAGGCAATCACGCCGCATCACAGTCCTGTCAGCCCTGCAGACAATAGGATGTGGTTATTTCTGTATTTTACTATGTCCACCTTTTCTGATACTCTGCCTCTCTCTTTGTTTCCCTCTGGGCTGAACGCCACCGATAATATAGCAGAACAAAGTGTGTACAGCGGGGGGGAGGGAGGGCGCCGGGGCGTTGCTATTGCGAAAGCCTCTTTCTTGGATGTTGTAGAGACTGCTGGAGCAGATAAAACGCCATCAAGGCATTTAGACCTCAGTGTCCTCTCTCGCAAGCGAGTGTGCGCGCCGATGATAAGGGAGATGAGGTGAGAGGGTCACCGGCGACCGCGGAAAACACGTAGCGGTCTTTGGCACAGAATACGCAACAGGGAGAAGTGCTGCGATTAGGGGAAAACACGGCGCTCGCAACTGTACGCGACCTCCCTCTAGTTAAAGCACGATGCGGCGGTAATGGAAATTGGATCCCGGGGGTTGTGTGTGTTTTTGTTTCAGGTTTTTTTTCCTGCCAGATTTGCGATTTGGTCGTATTAAGCTCGTGTCATAACAACAAACGGTTGGTTAGTCGTAAGCGCAGCTGGTATGACTAACGCATGCAAATTACTTTTTTTCTTTTTTTTTTTTTTTTTTTAAGGGAGAAAAAACGGTGCTTGGAAAAACAAGTTATGTGACCGGCAACGTTGGTCATGCCAACATTTCTTTTCCCCAGACATTGCTTTTTTTATCAAAGCCATCAAGGAAGAGGAGAAACGAATACCATCACAGAGTGAATGCTTGTTTGTTTTTCTTTTCTCGACTGGAGAAATGGAGAAATGTCAAATGGAGAAATGTAAACTTGGTTCATATAAGTCTGAGCAGTAGACTGATTTCCTGTTGAGCACATCCAACATGAAACAACTGTTCCCCCCCCCCCCCACGATCCTATCATTTCCTCTGGACACATGACACTATTTCCTGTGCCTGTGGCCAGAAGTACCCCAAAATAACTTTCAATCTTTTATTGTAGTGTTGAGGACACGGCAGAGACACGCTGTCTACACAGACACTAGGGTGGGTGTGGGTGTGATGTCACCAGGGCCACACAGTAATCTCCTTTTAACCCTTTAGACGCTGGGATCCAGCAGGTATACGGGGCCAGGCGCCGGGGGAAGTCGAAGCCCCGCACCTTTTTGGCTGGGAGCCGCTTACCCTGTCCTCTCCCTGTAACTATCCTATCAAACCGGATTCGAATCCCGTCAGTGGTGTTGGAACTCAACGCCGGCGTCAATTACAAAGGCCTCAGGGTAGCAGACTGACTCTATTACAGTGACATTAAGCACTTATAATAATGTTCCCCTCTAGGACTCAACACTAAAACACCCCGACTGGGTCTGTCTATCGATGTAGCCGGATACACTTCATTGGCCCTCGGCGCTGGCAGTTATATCTGTACGTGTTGAGATCGGCGGCGGGAATTGTGATCGCAACAAATGAAACCTGGCTGCCAAGAAACAAGAATTACTGGTAATGAATGAACAAAAAAAAAAAATCAATTCCACCAGAGCAGGTGTTGAATGTTTAAGCTTCAGAAAGGCCCGGCCGTGTGTTTTCCAATAAAGACAATTGCATTTTGGCATGATTATTACATTATTTGAAACATGGAGGTCGAGGCCTACGTTGCAGAGGATTGAATTAGTTTATACACATAAGCCCGGATAGTTTTTTTTAACGTGAAGTGTATAAATATTGTATATGCTCCTAGGTGAAACACCACTCGTTGTGGTGAATAAATCAAGCGATTTAAAGTTAAAAATCTAACCAAAGCAGTGCACTCTTTTTAGTAACATGTTGGTTTTCAGTTTCAGTTTCTTCCCAGCCGTCCTGTAGGATACTGTTATGAGTGAGTTGTGAATAAATGCACCGTCCTAATGGCAGTAAGGCACACACAAGGGCAATGTTGTTTCCTTTAACCATCAACCAGCAAGACAAAGCCCTGAAAAATGAAAAGTGAAACCAGTTTCTCCTCAACAACATTCAAATTATTATCGGCTACATTGTCATAAAAATCCAGTTCTCATATTTGTTGGTTTGTTTTTTTGTTTTTTTAACCAGAGGACCAACTCAGGTGAATTTCTGTTGCTTTTCCTTTAACACCGGCAGCATCTAGAGCCATGCGTGAATCATGGCATCGATGAAAACCCCTTTATGTCTTATCAGAAGCGCTATGGAGGGACAAGTGGACGCTGGATCGGGTTTTAACCCTGCCTTCTCCGCCGGGGGGGGGGGGGGGGGGGCATGGTAGGTAGCAAGGTCAGGGTAAATTT
>JAOPJI010000025.1:14583952-14594185 GCA_027122695.1 Merluccius productus
TTGTTCTTCTTTTAAAATAAACTTTGGTTCTAAACTATCTAGAACACTGTCCACAGCTACATCGAAAGAGAGCTTTGAAATTCTTGCGAGAGGAACCGGTCATAGCCACCAGGCTGTCTGGCAGATCGAAATTTCGAGGGCGCAAGGCAGCATGGGTATACCCAGGCTAGTGGATTGGTCAAGTTCTCAATGTCTGTGGAACGTTTTTACCTGAACCCCTTTTGGGGTCGAATCCCAACTGAAGTTTTATTTGTACAAGGATGAGAGAGCAGTAAAATGCAACGTGGAAAGGTACACCGGGTTCAATCCCCAATGTCCCACAACCTGTACGTAGACGTATGCACCTTCTGGCCGGCACAAGATGCCTAACCTTTACTTGCTCCATAATTCAAACAAGTTTGAATTTGAATATATTTTAAGGAGCAGGTAGGGGGGGGAATTCAAAGTTTAGATTTTTTTTTGGGCTGCTAAATGACTAAATAGTAAAATGGTTAAAAGTAAACAATTTCTCCCCCCCCCCCCCCTATAAAACCCTTTTTTAAATAAACTTTTAAACATGTGTTTTCTAGTGAGGTGTCGGAGTCGGGCAGCCTGGGCAGCTCTGTGAAGAACAAGCACCAGGACGAAGACGACGACGAGGAGGACATGGAGGCGGAGCAGCACGAGGTGAAGAGGCTAAAGTTCAACAACAAGGAGGACGACGACGAGGACGACGACGAAGACGAGGACGACGAGGACGACGAGCAGGAGTCCGACACGCTGCGGGACCTGCACGAATCGGGCTGCTCCTCGAAGGAGGCCGAGGCCATGGTGCAGGAGAAAGACGACGACGAGGAGGAAGAGGAGGACAACGTGGCCTCCAGCAGCGCCGGCTCAATCGAAGAACAAGGTAGTGTGTTTCCGTGGTCGGTCCTCCGGAGCGGAGTTGGCGCCGCCCGGAGATTAAACATTTTTGTTTTGAGTTTGACCTGTTCTGGAAGGTAGACGGTACACCAACAACTACTTTTTTTTTTTTAGTAGACATGATTTCACAACATAGAATTAAGGGCCATGGCCCATGGGTAATGTTGCTAAATATAAAGTAAGCATTAGTTAATTGAAGGCTTTCGGTGACCAAAGCATTGAGTTTATTTTCTGTATAACTGATAAGGTCACTACCAAGTGCTCTTATCAGGGTTTTGGCTAGAACCATGTGGCTCCTGAAACGGCAGAACCTCATCGCCCACCGGTGTAGTCAGGGATTTATGACGCTTAAGTTATCAAACACTGAACCTGTTTGTCTCCACCACTCCCTCCTTCTCCCGCCACGTGCGTCTGCCCCCCCCCCCCCCTCCCCTCCCCTGCTCAGAGCCGAGCAGCAGCACGCAGGCGGAGATGCCCGCCGACCCCGAACACGAGGAGCAGGCGGAGAGGGAGGTGCCGTGCGGCTCCCAGGAGGAGGGCAGCGACATGGATCAGACGGAGCAGCAGGCCCCGGCCGGCGCCCTGGAGGAGGGGCCCGACACCAGCAGGGACGACAGCGACGACGGCGCCAGCGACCCGGTCAGCAGCAGTAGCAGTAGCAGCGGCAGCGTGGCGGAGGAGAGCTGCGCCGCGGAGGCCCAGGAGGACGGAGCCCCCGCCCCCTCCAGCAGTACACCCGAGCCCCCTACAGAGGGCGCCACAGAGGGCACGAGCTTGAACACTGGGACCAGTGACGAGCCCATGGACCAGGACTAGACTCGACTCCCGAACCCGAGACCGTTCACAAAAAACAACACCCACCCCGTGTGTCCATGAGTCCAGCTTGACTGTCACTGGGGACGAGGGGCGGTTTGTCTCATAATTGAGATGAACGCAGTGTCTTGCTTTTTTTTGGGCACGACCCCCAAATGGCTATCTGGCATTAATGTGGGCATACAAATACATTTTTTGGTTTTGAAGTCTTTATCCTTTTTTTTTCTTTCTTTCTTTTTTTTACCGGAAAGGTTGTTTTTATTTTATATAATTAATATTCTTACTACTTCTGTTCATTTTACATTTTCCTGAAGGTCGTTTGTCTCCGAGCGGTGCGTTCTGACAACCTTGACTCTCTTGGATACAGCTATCTTCTTGTTGTCGTTTCAACACTGGGCAGTTAGGATTACCCCCCCCCCCCCCCCATCTTTAAAGGTCCTGCTCTTTTGGACCAGAAGAGGAAGGAAGAGGTCCATTTTTGGACAACCCAAACTTGGTTATCTGGGCCACCTCACCGCCACAGGATGGGAACAGACCCCACTCTAGCCATCACTGCAGTTGGAGCTTACAGGAGAGATTTACTAGCACCATCAACTGTTTCTGACTGAAGCACACACCACCACCACCACCACCACTGGCTTCACTCAAGTGACACCATAACTTGAGGGTGCATTTTTTTAAATATATCTAATTTTTATTTTTTACTTTTTTTCCCAGAAGACTTATTTCCCTACCTCCCCCATCGTGTCCTTTTACACATAACTAACCTTATTTTTGCTATGATCCGTAATCCAGACCCCACTGATGAATGCTACTGAAATGCTCTCTGTAGAGGCATCTGTTGTAAGGTATATACATTTTGAATGCCCCCTTCCCAGTCCTATTATTATTATTGTTATTATAATTTATCGGATCATTTCAACTTGATTTCTTTTCTTTGGTTTCTTTTTTACATTTTTTTTAAATTTTTTGTCTGCCCGTTCTAATGTCCAAAACCAGCTGTACGTACAAAGAGGTATTCTTTGTATTTGTGATGTCACCACGTTGTTATTCACACACACACAAACACACGGATATCCAGAGCAGTCACTGGTTACAGTTCCACGCCTGTTTCTGCAGCTGTACCTTTTTGATATTTAGAATTTTAAATTTCTGTAAAGTAGATTTTTGTAGATTGTAATACGGTATGTGTTCACTGCCTTTGTGAAACCATATATAATAGTATAATTTCTGTGTATACTCTGAATGCTCCTGATTTCAATGTGGTATTCAGAAATGGCAATAAATGTTAACATTTTTAATACGTCCTGTCTGGTCTTGCGTGCTTGTCCACAACGTGACACTCTACTATACCTATGCATTCACTCAGGGGGGGGTCAGAAGAAACTGGTTCTGGTGAATCTCAGTCTGTTCTTCTCACACTGTGGTAACCTTTCGCATGGCGTGATCATTTATAGGCCCTGGCTGACTTCATCAGTTCAGTGACGCAACCGTCTCGCTGGGAACAGCAGGTTGATTCGGCTGTAAATGCCACCAACCGGCATTGTTCCCGTCGCAGTCACATGCTCCTTGGCTGCTCCCCGTTTCGGGACGGTCCTGAATTAGAAGTTCAGCCCCAAAATAGAGATGATCTAGTGTTGTATGGTGATGGTGTGATTTTTGAGGAAACTAGCACAGTTGGTAAAACATGGCATGAATGCTGCAGCCAGGGTTAACTGGGGCTGCTGAACCATCAGAATGCATCATGGGAGTTTGACCTAGGTTAATGAAAACTTGGTTTTGCCACGTCTCGCATGAGAAGCGCTGTGGCAGTTTCAAACACAACAATGTCTCCCCGTAATGATGAATCACTTCCTGATTAATTATTAATCTATGATGAAAAACGCATTACTACCAACATAACTATCATTCCAGTGAGCCTATGCATCGGACATGGCGGTGGTCATTGCGGTGTACACGTCGAGCCCTATTGGGATGTTTTTGATAAAAAATGTCAGCAGTGCTTCTGTTGATCACTTATGGCTATTTATAATAAGACTGTCTGTTGCTTAGGCACATAGTCTGTCGACAGACACCTAAAAAGTCCCTGACCTACTCATAATCACCGCATAGCACCAATATTTAAAAGGTGCAGCTTTAGTTCGGCTTAAAATATCAGCCGACCGGCGGCGTCTCTCTCTGGGCTGCTGAAACGTGCCCACATGCTCTGTGCGGAAACGGTGGGGGATTCAGACAGATCCGCGCTGTGGCGGGCCGCAGGAGGCCTTGTTTGAACTGTACCCGGCTTTGAAGTCTCATCTCTGGGGAAATAAAATGATGGGTCACTGGGGGGATTAAAAAAATATACGCCGCTGCTGCTGCTGCTGCTCTCCATCAAATGAGTGATTTATTCGACCGCTGCTTTGTTAAATGCCGAGGACAGGAAGCTGACCTGAAGATCTATCTGGCAGACTTGTCTGGTTGTCCTTTACTGTCTGCTCAGTGGCACGCAGCAGATTCCTGATTGTCGGTCTGCAATGTGAATTCAAGTCAGTGATTGAGCGAGATTTGATTTTCATATTTCACCACTGGGTGTGAGGGCTAGACTTGGAAAGTCGTGATGACACCAGTCGGGAGATTTTGAAAGGCCTTGCGGTGACTATCTGCCCTCACCCCTGGTGGTAAAAATAGGGGCTCTTTAAATGTTTTTTTCTTTTGTTGAGGCATCTATAATAATGAGTCCTGTTATAAAAAAAGTGCATCAATTACTTGAAACACACACACACACACACACACGGCAATTGTGCAGCAGCCATAACTTCATAATATCCAATACTTTTTAGTTTCAGTTACTGTTTCCCAGGATGAGAATAACAGAAGATTTAAATTGGCTGGGCATTATTCCTGTTATTTCACACTGGTTTGTGGCTTTGGGGGGTTTGATCGGTTGCCTAGCTACAGGTCATGCTCTCGGCTCTCGGCTGTCTTTGACTTTTATCTCCTCACATTCGCACAATATTGTGATTGGTCAGTTACTCTAAAAAAAAAAACAACGGCCTTCCAAAACATGAGGGGACATGTTCCTGGCCGACCTTCATGTCATAACAATTAGAGTTCATCTCCTTACTGATTGTTTGCTACACACACACACACACATGAAAGGATGACCTCTGACCTTTCCACCTCACTTCACCTGGACAATTACCAACAGCGGTTGTGCAGTGATCACGTTCTGTGCCAAATCAGCACAAGCGTTGCTCTGGCCAAAACATGATCCTACTACTATACTAGTCTACTAGACCAAGCTCGGGAGACAGGCCGAATATTAAAGACCTCAAGAGTTCCTGCAATATAATCTCTGGCAGTCCATCTTGCTTAGTAATATAGCTGATAGTTCCCAAAGCAGACATGTGTAGCACCTTTCCTTTCAAAAGCTTGGCAACTACATTGAAATTCTAATTTCTAGGGAAGCCAGGATGAGGCTTTGTGCAGTAACCCAATCACCATGACAGGTTGAACATTTTCTACGCCTATTTGTTAAATGGGTGCAGACTCGGTGCGCTCTGTGCCGCCTGTGGAGTTTTATCAAAGTCTCGACTGGGGGCCCCATGCTGGTCCACCGATCCCATAGGGGGGGACGTCGTAAAGGAGACGAAATGAAAGAGGAGTATTGCATAACAAATCAAGCTAATTGCTTTTGCCTTTTTTCTTCTTCTTGCCTATTATCACGATGGACTCCTAGAGCTAATAGCATTCATTGGTAATTTCGGGCCGAGTCCTCCAGAGAAATCACGCTACGAGGAAAGATAATTAGAAATGCGGCCCGTCCAACTTGTTGGGGAATTTAACCCCAGGTTCTGACTGTGTGGACATCGTCGACGGTGTGCTGGAAATGGTTTAGCTGAGGTACTGTATTAACGGATTGCTATGTTGAGGGATAGTTGAGGGAAGTCCCAAATGGTTGATTGGTTTTTGGTTAGGGTTAGGGTTAGGATTAGGGTTAGGGTTTAGGCGCTGGTTTGCTGGCGTGCTTAGGGGCGGTCAGGGTAGGAATCTGGGGGAAATCAGCTCACCAAAGCGCCACGGGAAATAGTCACTAGAAATGTCAATCAATTTGTACCCGGGTTGTTATGCACAACTCAAGGTAAGGCTGCTCAGGGAACCTTTACTGTGGGGCCTGTAGGGCCCAATGTTTTGCCACATTGATACAGATCAAGGCAATGCTATGAAAAATCTAATGATTCCTGGTATAATAAAATAAGGCAAAACAAAGGCTGTAATGATTAAGGTTTCAGAGTTGCAACACGGAGCAATGTTTCCAATATAGTCCTCCGCTGGGATCAGCACATCACCACAGGCAATCTCCATGTCATCCAATAGAGGGGAGTATTTAGTCTCACTGCCAGACATAATCCCTGTGCTGTCAGTGCCTGAAGCCTAGCATGCGGACCCAGTGGCCCTGGCCCTGGCCCTGGCTCCGTTTGAGTGGCGGTTGTGAGCCATGCATTCAGGACGCCCTCTCTTTCACAACTCTTGATCTACCCCAGACACTGTGGCCCTTTCAGGCTTAGTCCACCACGGTCCCCCCCCCTCCCGCAACGAACCTCATTCTGCACGGCCCTCCTTTTCTAAGAAGTAAAACAAACTACAGGCCGAGTTTCTTTTCTCTCTCCCTTTTTTTAAGTGGTGGATTCTGGAGTGAAACAGTTCTTTCACACAACGATTAAACCAACACACAAATAGTGTGCGATGTCACGAAAGCTCATTTCGGTTGCTGCTAATGAATGGGTTCTGAACTGAACACCCCTTTTGAACTTACGGTGAAGTTCAACCGAATCCCTTACGGACGTCTGCACTTGGGGAGCCCCACACAACCTTAGTAGGGCTTATATCTTGTGCAATCGATGGACTGTAAGTTGGATTCCCGCGGTCTCATTAGAATGAGATCGACTCCCCCCAACCCCTATGCCTCATTCATCCCGTCATATCTATAAAAACACATGAGTCACATCTCGTCTACACATTGTGATTTCGCAAGGTGAGCAATGTAAGATGACTAATTGCAGGCGGCAGGATAGTCTCGGAGGGTGTTTAATTCTGGGTTTGAATCCCAATCACCACAGTCATGAGCTTAAACCAACCTATACCTGCTCCTTAATGAGCATGTATGTAAATAAATGAACTAGAAGTTCACTTTGGATCAAAGCATCTGCTAAAAGATGAATAAATAGTACAATAGTACTAATCGGTTCTCGGATTTGATCCGGGTGCTCCAGTAGGCTACGGTGGGAAAGAGAGTTACCATGGTGATGGATGTGAGGTGTGAGGAGCAGCAGTTAGAGGCAGCAGAGCGGCGTGTGAATAAGCGCTGCGGTCCTGAAAACCAGCCGACGCGGTTCCTCCTCACCCCTCCGACGCCTGGC
Organism: Merluccius productus; assembly: GCA_027122695.1. Taxonomy (NCBI): domain Eukaryota; kingdom Metazoa; phylum Chordata; class Actinopteri; order Gadiformes; family Merlucciidae; genus Merluccius; species Merluccius productus. Next base: position 14,591,071 of record JAOPJI010000025.1, read on the forward strand.
CACCGCAACTAATGACTGAGGCCCTGCTATGGTTTGTTCTTCAGGGGTCAACTTCTTTCTAAAAACGGTACAAGGCGGCGGCGGGGGGAGTATGTGTTGGTGTGGGTGATTAGCGGCTAAGGTTTCACACAGAGTGCTGAAGGTAGAAGGTGGAGGTACAGTGAGAAATACCATGTCGTCCTATGAAATGCAAAGAGAGGGAGGCGTTTTGGGGGGGCGACGCTCGATGCGGGAGCGCCGAGCCGAATGGATGTCCCGCTTCAAAGTCCAGCCGGCTTACGCACGTGTCGCCTCTGTCGCCCGTCTAGACGCTTGTCTGTTTGTCGGTCTGTCCATCTGCCCATTTGCCTGTTTTGTTTTCATCCAGGGAGAGAACCGGCTTCGATGCGGCCTTCACCGCGTCGATGTGTGCATGTGTTGGTATGACTGGATAAATGTTACGTACGCTTGTATTCAATTCAATTGATTTGTATTTCTAAAGCGCATTTCATGCACAAGGCAGACTCAATGTGCTTCACGAGAGGTATACAATAGTTACAGTATAAACAATTATATAAAAATCTATTAGAAATCAATATAAGAGTGCAAGTGCAAGTAAACAATCATACGTGTGACATCTTCACCACATACACACCTAAACTCATACATGCGCACCCACTCACACAACCACACATGGACACATGCACACACACGCGCACACACACAGTTCAACAGAATGCTGTTGAATAAAGAGAGGTTTTTAATCTGTTTTTAACGATGGCTACTGATGTGGCATGACTAACTGTGTCAGCCGAGGTGTTCCATTTGTGTGTGGGGCATAATACACTAAAAGCTGCCCCCCCTTGTTTAGATCTGGTGCGAGGGATGAGTAAATTGCCACCGCCTGTTGACCGAAGTGTTCTTGCCGGGGTGTAAGCGACGAGCATATCTGTGATGTATTGGCGCTGCTGGGTGACTCAGAAGCAACCCCCGACTCTGTGACGTGGGAGATGAACATGTCTCCCACGTTGCAGGTTAAGGTTATGTGTTCATATATGTTACGTGAAAGCAATCAGTGTTCCATGGTAGCGCCCTGCCTTTAGACCCGAGGCGTCAGCCGGGTTGAATTACCCATTAGTTAGATCGGGTTCCCCGCATCGAAACCGACATAAACAGCATTCAAATGACCCCCCAGGCTGCTTTTCTGTAAAGAAACGTCCCTGTATAGAGAGGCGTGCAACGGCACATCTATTCTTCTGACTTGTAGGAAGACATTTTCTTCTCAGGAGCGTTGTCCTGTGTGTGTGCAAGAGCTCTGTGCACTTTGGCACCTCTGTGCTCCGTCTGCCTGTGGCCACTCTGTCTAATGACATTGAGCGGTCTTGTATAAGAGCACCCTGTGCTTTTAAAGCCATTTTAGGGGCAGCCTACAACCTGCACTCACAAAGCAGTAAAAGGTGGGTGGGTGGGTGGTGGTGGGGGCGGGGGATACCAATAAAGGTGCAATTACAGCAATTGCATGTTGGTGGATTCTGGCCGAATGCCGGGCTCTCTGCTGGTAGTAGCTGGTAGCCGAGGTGTACGTCTTATCGTATTGTAGTCTGCGAACCAAAATCTACCAGGCGGACATTCATTTGAAGTCCTTGAGAATAGCCTATTCTTCCTTCTTCTTTAAATCTCAAAAACATGAAATGGACAAATGAGAGTCTTTGAAGGTCAGTAAAGATGTATTGATCTTCCTCTCGCTTTGGCAGAACATGTGTGTTCACGTATGGCTGGTGGGAACGCGCCACAGCAGCTCAATGGAGGGATAATACGAGCCATGGTGCGCATTTAATTAACAGGGGCCGACGTAGCGCCGATGCCCTATCAGAAGGCCTGATACCGGGCTTTCTCGTACTCATACAGGTATAGGAAACAAGTGTGCCTAACCTCCACACACATGAAGCACAACACACACACACACACACAGTTTTTCCAGGCATTAATATGTTAATTGGCCCATGCTATAAAAGAACGGCTGATACCGTGGCAGATTTATACTAGAAGTACAAGGGACGTCTTTGCGCGTCTCCCAGTGATTTATCCCGACTGGCTGACATCTTAATTGTGGGAATCCACCCCCTTTTTGCAAATGTGTGAATCATGAAGACGATGAGAGGGATTGCGATCTTCTGTTTTTAATTTATTCTTTGGTGGACTTTTGTGAGATGCGATTAAGCGCTGGAGAGTGACCCATCAACAGACACTAATTGTAGCACATGAATACACCCCGACTCACTGCTGATATTGAGCAGGGTTTAAGGACTCCTACTACTTTGAAATCACAGTGATTGCAATGATGGATTTTCTCTCTTTTCTCATAATCACCACCGCGGTGAAGTGGGTGGGTTGATCAGCAGTCGCTCATGTGGAGTGGTTCGGTTCACCGGTTGTGCCTGTGATTCGCTCCTTTGGGTGCTCTGGTTTATCTCACAACATATCTGGAGAGTGTGTGTGTGTGTGTGTGTGTGTGTGTGTGTGTGTTTTATACCCCTCACCCCTCCCCACCTGACCAGAGGATTCAGGCAAAGAAAGGTGATGGATGTTGGATGGATGGAGGGATGGATGATGGATGGATGGATGGATGGATGCATGAATGAATGAATGGATGGATAGATGATGGATGGATGGATAGATAGATGGATTGATGGATGGATGGATAGATAGATGGATTGATGGTGGATGGATAGATAGATGGATTGATGGATGGATGGATAGATGGAAGGTACCTTGGCCTGAAACAGGCAGGGTATATTGGAATGAGCAATTGCAATATGAAATGCATACAAATGTAAATGTATACCTGGCATTCAGTGGATGCTTTGTGAGTGAACACATCTTTAGCATGGACGGCCTCAGGTAGAATCACCTAACCCTGGCGGTGTTCATTTCACGCTCTACCAGTTGAGCAAGAAATGTATGTTGTTGCTTTAAAATGTTAATTTAGAATACTACCATCCTCATGAAAATATAACTGAATAAGTCGTATTATCCCTTAGTCTCTACTTCTCCCTCTTGACAAACACACACACACACACACACACACACACACACACACACACACACACACACACACACACACACACACACACAC
>JAOPJI010000025.1:14604508-14622115 GCA_027122695.1 Merluccius productus
CCACCCCACACCCCCCCCCCCCCCCCCCCCCCACCCCCTACCCCGGGCGGGGGGGGGGGGGGGGGGGGGGGGGGCCCCACGGGGCTTGAGGTTGTTGTTGCGTTGGGGGGTCAGCAGAGGTCAGCCGAGGAACAGATTGGCGCCCAACGCGGTTGTTATCTCTGGGATGCAATCCTCCTCCTTCTCACGGCCCCTCGTCTGGGTGGGGTTAATGTGCATCATGAGATCCATCACCGACGCCCCAACCAGCGGCTAATTATCCAGCGGGGAGCTCATCTCGCACACTGAAGGGTCGAGAGCCCAGGAGTGCCCAACTCCTCCCCACCCCCACCTCCAGAAGGCGATGTCACTAATAATAAGTAATGATGTCACCGTTCCGCATCTGCTGGAACAACCGATTCTTCTTGGTTCCTGTCTGGCCTACATCTCTCGCTAGGTTTTATGGTTACAGTAGGGGAGGCGGGGGCTGAGGCTTAGGGTTTCAGGGCCATTAATAATTGTGATTTATCAGGAGGACAGACCTCGGTGGTGACCGGAAGGGCTATTGGGCTGGAGACATGGCGGCGCAGTTAAGCCCAGGATGGGCCAATGTAGCTTTGTTATCTTGTAATGTGTGCTTTCATTAGGTTGACATATAGCGTCCCATGAAGAGACAGTGAGGGAGAGGGAGGGAGAAGGAAAGGGGGAGGAAGAGAATGATGGTCGATTTACCTCATATTCCAGCTCTTCTCGCTCTATTTCTTGGTGTATGCCCTCAAGGAAGTCATTGGGGTCAAAATATGCACGTCCTGGTTCATGCCTAGGAAGAGGCAAAAGAAATGTATAATATAATTCATATTTGCCATAAGTGGTACAGCAAATCTTAGCAGCACAGAGAGAAAATTAAGAAGGCCCATTATTGTCAATCTGGAATGAGTTTTACGGCTTAATTGAAAATGAAATGAAAACGAGAGCTGTAATAAGGGCTCATTGAAGATACCAGTTTGGCATCCAAGGACGTCACGGCCTCAGGTTAATTGGAAAATTAACATTTTGTGTTTTTAATTTCACTCTGAAATATATATTTAATAAATCGTAATTGACGAGTGAGGAGCAGGTTCTCTCTTGGGCTCTGGGGGCCACAGACATAGAAACAATAGAGAAATAGTCTGGAGTGGGAATGCAAATCCAGATGAACAGACGGGTCTGAATGACCAGGAGACCCCATCTTCCCCGGGTGTAACACAGTCGCTGAACTTCATAGACTGCCTGGAAGGACTATATTGGGTGTCAGGTTCCTCTGTGTTTATGATGGGGCAACTAATGTTTTTACGTGGTCAACTTAGAGCAGATCAAGTATCTATACATCAAGTATCTATACGCAAGTATTCATGAAACATTAGTTGTTCAAGGGTGCATGTTTTGTCGGTGATGTTGTAAACGAGGAGAGTGCTTAGCTTGTGTTCTTCCAAAGGGCACTTGATAAATGAGCTAAGGCTAGTGCAGATACCCATGCTAATTTATTTGGAACTAACCTCATTTCAGTGGAATAACAGTACAAAGTATGGCAATTTTCAGTAAACATAGATCCTCCATCAAAGCTGCTCTTGTGCTTGTGTCGAGTCATTTATCAGCGTGTATCCAGAGCAACGTACAGTGGAATTGAGATAAAGTTGAGACAACTTAAGCTTAAGATTTCCCATCAATGCCTACAGGTAGACTGTGGACACTGGGGATGCAACCCAAGAACCTAACCCAGCTGTTACTCACTCCTCAGGCAGCAGGTACTGCTCCAGTGGGGGCATGGTGGGGTCGGAGCCGGGCAGCTTGGAGAGAGCCATGATCTCCTGGAAGGTGATGTCTGTCTGGGTGCTGATGTCGATCAGCTGGGTGTCGGCACCCACGCCGGCCGGCTTTGGCCGGGGTGCGCGACGCAAAACCTGGACCATGATGGGCTCCTTGGCCATGCGGAAGGCCTCCACCGCCTGGTCGTGGGTGGCCTTCGACAGGTCCTTCCCGTTCACCTGGAGAGAGCAGAGAGAGCGACAGGAGAAGTGTGTGGTTAGACAAGGTGCTTTTTGATAGTTCGTTGGAGAGATTAAAAGGCATCGGGTGTTTGCATGGTATTTTGCCCTCATGGTGTTCAGACACACACAGAAACACACACACACCCCCCCCCGCCATATTTGGTTGTAAAACATGACATTTCTACTTTGACTTAAATGTGAAATGTGCTTTGCAGCACTCGGCACTTTGGTGCTAAGCGGCCAATTATTGAACTCTCCTGAGATTTACTTGTTAAGCGGACGCAACATTTCATTTTAACGCCATTCATTTGTGCTTTTCATAGGGTCACGGTCGGCGCAAGTGGAATGAGCGTTTAATCAGAGGGAGTCTGTCTTTAATTAAACAAGGTCATTAACAGAGGCCACGCAGAGCAGCACTCGTTTAGGCAACTCATTTAGCCGAGTCATTTCTCAACAGAGGGAAAATCTGACCTCTCGTTGGAGACTGGAGCCGGCACACCGCGTTAACCTGGGAAGATTGATTTAAGCAAAATAAGAGCCAGTGTGGCATGAAAAAAGAGCCCTAATTAAGTTTGGTTGATCACTTTAGTCCACTGTGCACCAATGTCAAATGAGTGCAGGAGTCAGACCCAATGGGGTGTTGAAAATATGGTCTTGTTAATGTTGATTTCCAGTGGAAAGCACCTGAACTTTCAGAATAATGGGGGGAAAGAGAGTGTAGTCACTAGGGTGTTGGACAGCCAGCCAAAAGGTACTGGGTTTGACCCCTGATGTCTGCTACCTGTAGGCAACCTTGAGCAATATACCTAACTCCGACTTGTGTCTGAAATCTGAGGTCACTTAGGATAAAAGCGTCTACTAAATAACTAAACAGAAAATGTAGACATCAAACACGAAGCTGTGAAGCATTCAACTGATAGGCTAGAAGCAGGTACACCATGGGTTCAACACAGTGTGAGGATGGCAACCTGAGAATCTACAAGTACCACCTGGCTCACAAGGGGTTTCCCTTCATGTGTTGCGAGATTTGACAGAGGGATCTATTTGCCATCACGCTACTTATGATCTTAGCCCCCCATATAAACGCTGTATGTCTATTAGCTGTCGTCGCTAGTCTTCCCCATCCTTTCTCCCAATCCCCCAACATCTGAGCGAACGCGCTCGGCTAGACTGTGTCTCAGGATTACCCCTTCTGATTAGCCGGTGATGGCTTGATCTCTGTGCCTCTGGCAGCGGTTGTTCTCATTCAAATTCAAAGCATAGCTTCGCAGTCCCTTGCGGGGCTTGTAACTTGGCTTACGGGAGCCAACCGCGATATCAACCCCCCTCAGGGGCATTGTGATATGCTTGTATTAACTACCTCGCTCAGGCGCTGGAAGAAAAGGAGGATTCCACGTTGTCTCAAAGGAATGTCAACAGACCTTGGCATGCACACACAACGTTTTCTAAAGTGCATGGTATTATGTGTGAGAGTATCGGTTCATTATCTGCCACAGGGAGGGAGGGAGGGAGGGAGAAACAGGAGATGACTTTTAATTTTAAGTCTGGAGAGGTTAGGCGCGGAGAGGATTAAAAACCGGGCCTGACCCTCACGGATAATTGGATCATCTCAAACGGCCTTCACTTCTACGTCTCCTACAACAAAACTTAATGGCTTCTCGACTTGCAATCTGCTTTGAATAATTGAACACTGAAAAGGGAGGGTGTGGTTTTTTTTCTTCCCCGTACCAAAGTCAACCAAGAAGTGAATTATTAAACTGACCGGCGAAAAAATCTGTACCTGAAATACGAAGGCCGAGTAAAAAATAGTACAAAATTACACCTTAAACATCAAAACAAATCATTCTTTTAAAAAAAAAATGTACACTTCATATAGTTCAAGTAAGCCTGCAAACAAGACCTTCCTAAAAGTCGTTGTGCACAGTCGCCATTAACCAAGCGCCGTGATGTCACACATCAGCTGCTAGGAACACAAGTGCCTTTGTTTTTTTTTCTTCTTCTGTCCTTTCTCCTTGCTGGCTCACACACATGATACCTAGTTGCCAGGAGTCCAGAGGGGCTACTTGAAGGCAGCGACCCCAAAGACAAAAGCCTCCTCCCCTATTTCTTGGACAGCCTTAAGCACTCTGCCTCAGCGCCTTCAATAGGGGAAGTGTCCTCCCAGCCAGGGAGAGAGGCGGGGGGGGGGGGACCCACAACATTCACCCGACACAATGCACCCTGCTGGTTCCCAAACCACCACCACCACCGCTGCCCCCCCTACCCTCCACCAACCCCCCCAACCGCCAACCACACTCCCCCGTCCTCCGAAGCATGTAGCGCTAAACACTGGCTGCACTTCAGAACAAACAGTCATGTTCCTTCCCCCCCTTTTCCACAGACATGTTAACAATAGCATACAGTGCTCGGCGTTACAACAACAACAACGCGGCAACGCGCGGTGGGGGGGCCGACACGCGGTTGATGACTTCATCGGTCCGATGCCGTATTCCTCCGAGAGGGTACTGGCAGCTGTTTGAAGTCCTGAGCGCACAAACGAACGAGGCCCGCCGTCCGTGTTAACACATCCACACGCGTCCCACTGCGGCTATGATTGACACGCAGGAATTACTCTGCCAACCTTTGGCTCATCCCTCGGGGAGGGGAATCCCTACTAAATCCATTTTTAATGGCGAGAGGCCGACAAGGTCCTACTTAAAGGAATATTAATGAGGTCTGTATCACATGTCTGGCGTGTCGGTGTCTGGCAGAAACCGAGGGGGGGGGGGGGGTTTACACAGCTGTGACTTTGTTATCTGGGGGACTGTGTTATTTCATTATCCAATATCACATTTGATGTCTGGAGCTGTGAAACGGTGGGCTGTTTTATTTCCTGCGCATGGCTTAGCTGCGAGCGATCGGAGATTCGTTCCAGGATTTCAGCTGTTCCTGGCAACGTTCAATGCGATGGGATACGTCAGCCTCTTTCCTTCTGGGTAATATCTGAGTGACTAATGTCTCCATCGCTGACCTGCCCTTTACCCAGGAATGTAAATCAGGCCAGATTGAGACTTTCAACTGTGGCATGGGTCTCTTCGTCTAGCGCTAGCATCTGGGATATCTTCCCCCACCACCGCGGATCATTATCCCTACAAACGTCTCTCATATTTGTCTGTTGGTTATTGTTTGTATTGTCTGTAGTCACAGTTTGGTGCAGTCACCTCAACCATGTCTAATTCCTGCATGTCTTGTGGTCTGGCCAAGTATCCTGAACCCTAAAGCATGTGTTTCCAGCATTGCTAGGCTGTGTCTGCTCAACTGTGCTGATATATTCAGAAGAAATCACTTCAATAAATAGCATGAATACTTTACAGCACTTGGACTTGGGCTTGAAAGGCTGAACAGTCCATTAAGTCAACTTGCACACCGCATTGTGTAACGCCAGGGTCTCTTGATATGGCTATTCAATAGCTAGCTAATCCACTAATAAAGAAAAGGACATCATTAAAGGGCCACTGTTTCGTTTTGGGGTTTTTTTCTTGCCAAAATGCAGTGAGGTGAGCCGTGCGAAAGAAAGCATTTTGTACCTTTCAATAGCATGAAGAAGAAAGACCCTGGGAAACCTCTGTCTGAAGAGCCAGTATTCAGGGTGGACTTGAAAGATGAGGCGACACACTTTCTGGTCGGATACACAAATTCTTCAAAGTCTATATATTTCTGGGTTGCCCACGAGATTGAAAGCTTGAAGGCCTTCCTTGTTAGTCAGCCTTTCTGAGTGGCAGTTTGTATGTGGGTCACTCGGCTTAAAATCCCACAGTTAATCCTTTATTTCACAATTTTCATTAAAAACTTTCTGAATTAATTCAAAAGTGGGTAAACTGCTGCTACGTGTATAGGCGTATATAGGTGTATATGTATGTGTGTGTGTTTTGTGTGCATGTGTTTCTATGGGATTTTCCTGCCAGCTGACAGGAAACTCAATAGTGAGGTAGTGTCTTGAAGAACAGCTGCAGATTTTTATTTATTTTTTTCCAACCGCAGTGTGTCGGCTTAGTGGGGATTACCGAACAAACAGCCTGCAAACCTCCCCTCGCTGTAAGAGACACACTATTGTTTACCTTCACCTTATGCGATTTAGGCATGAACTCCTGGGCAATCGCGTCGGCATCCTAAATCACACTCTGCGTGACTTTCTCTCGTAAAACCACAAATAATCATGTTCCAGCACCTCGAGGGGACTCTTTTGAAGACATATTATATCCTCCAACCCCTGTAGACACACAACCGCCATATGTCGGAGGTATACGCCATACACTACCGACATGTAACCTAATATAGATTTTGAATTTGAAGCACACATTTTAAATGGTATTGACATGTAGCCCTTTAGCTTTTTATCCACAGCAACTTACAAGTGAGGCGGAGAACAATCAAAGCATGCGATTCTCAAATGGTTTATTTTGCATTGCCAACATGCCCACCCTCTCTCTCACACTCACACACACACACACACACACAAAACAAGCCAAACCACTGACGAGACACTGTATTCTTCAACCTGGTTGTGTCTGTTTGATACAGTGTGTGAAGCCCAGTTCACACACAGACAGCAGTCAAGCGGCTCACCGCAGAGATGTACACACATACGCACACCCACAGGCACGCACAGACACACCCGCAGACACACACCCGCAGACACAGACACAGACACACACACACACACACACACACACACACAAACACTCGCCATGGAAAAACGCCATCAGATGCAACTAACCAAACACAACCACTCAATATCCCCTGGAGGAAATGGTTGTGAAAAGACAGGAGATATTCTGTATGACGGTGAACACAGGGGTGGGGGGGGGGGGGGGGCAATTAAGCCTTCCCATGGTTACAGCTCATCACTAGGGATCACCACAGCAGCACTCTGGGTCCCAGGTGGCAGCGGCCCAGAGTGTGATCTGGTGGTCATTATTGACGCCGAATCCCAGGCTGTGAATAGGGAGAAGTGTGGTGTCTGGGTTAATATGTAGCAGAGAGGGGGGGTCCCACCGCTGATAATGACAAATAATGACACTTAATCTCCTGCGTCCGCCACGGATAACCTCAATAACTGCTCGCTGCGTGCACAAGTGCACGCTTTGGCTAATTTATTTTATTGTGCCGTGTGCCCCTGTGAACACAGATACATGTGCACAAGTGCGCGCACACACACACACACACACACACACACACACACACACACACACACACACACACACACACACACGGAACTTGTACTGTTGACACGGTCCACGTTCGCTAATAATACGAACAGCGATGGTTTACTCATGTACCATGACTGCCATGCTAGTCTGATTTCTCTCTCTGCAGCCGTCTATTGTCGTGTGACTAATTGGCTCATTAACAGCGTCATGAATTGATGCTCACTCACACAAAGGGGAAAAAAAATTCGCCACATATTAGCTTTTTCAACAAGACAAATCCAACAAAACAAGAGCGTGCCTTCGGTTTCTGGTCGCAGAGAACGGCAAAACAACCCAGACTTTTCCTCAAGAAAGGGGATCAAGAGGATTTCTTTCTTTCCATGTCGGGAAACTGGGCTTGGGTTTCTGTCATCACAACACGGGAATGTGACCACCTCTTATGTCGTCGGTAAAAAAAAAAAAACGCCTCCATGTGACACGGGGCTACGCGGCCTGTCCTTCCAGAATAAACCAAGAGCTACGTTTTACAATTGAAGCCCCGGAGGATTTAGTCAATTACGATGACAGACGGAGCGCACGGCTGTAAACGCTGAAGCCGGCAGCAGCTGATGCCAGGCGTCCATGACGGGGGCGTCGAAAGACAACTGGTTCAGCTCCTTTCTTTCCTCTCCATGTTGTTTTTTTGTCTATCTGCTGCTTTGTCTGACACAGACAGACAGACAGACACCCACACATTCTCAAATCGTGTTTGGCTAATTGCTGTTCAGGCTTTTTTGAGGTGTCATGATCTCTGTGACGTCTCGAATCTGTTTTTCCATTCCTCTCCCGTCTTCCAAAAGCGGTAGTGGGAGTGACGGCGTGCGGTCGTAGGAGTGATGGCGTGCGGTGGTGGGGTCGCTGCAAGGCCCCCCCCCCCCCCCCCATGGCTGGCGGGCCACCTGCTCCACTCTTTAGACAGATGTGAGGGCACATTGCCATGCGGGCTACACACAAAGACACACACACACACACACACACAGCCAGACTGCGCCCATCTCCCTCTCTCTCTCTCTCTGCATTGTGTCTCTTCTCCTCGTTACGCTGCGGAGGGCAGGGGTGGCCCGGCACGTTCCCCTTCCCCGATGCCCCCCCCCTCCGCTCTGGGCTCCCTGCGCTGACGATGACAGGGTCCCTAACTGGAGCGCTGGGGTGAGGACAGGCGGGTGAGGGTTGTCCAGGGTTGTCTTTTTTTTTTTTTTCAACTCCAACATTTTACTTTTTTTTTTAAACTGTCATCAGACAAGACCATCTGGAGCAGCACAGTGAGTCTCAGACCCCAGGTGTGACACAATCCTCACTGATGCCTCCTGTCTGCTGCTCAGCACAGACAGCAGGCGTGGATTAGTTTATTGTTTCAGCGGAACCAGAGAGGTTTTTCCGTTTCGAAGGAAGGGAAAGCCGTTTCCTGTGTGAGTGAGTGAGTGAGTGTGTGTGCGTGTGTGCGTGCGCATAGTGGGGAGAGAGAGACAGAGACAGAGAGACAGAGAGACAGAGTGAGTGAGAGACAGCGAGTGAGTGGGAGACAGGGTGATCGATCGAGAGGAGCAAGAGACAGAGAGCGACAGAGAGACCCATCAGCCAAACAATAGCAAAGACCAGTTGCCAGAGCCTCCATACCCAGCTTATGTTGGGGGGGGGGGGCGGATGGGGGGGGCCCTAATTAAGCAAGGGGGCCTCGCATGAACCGACCGCAGCAAGGCGCCTCGACCATTAGCGGGTACTTAGGCCGAGATTAGGAGCCCCATACGAAGGGCCAGACAAGAGTTCCCGGGGTCCTCTACCTTGTCGGGCCGACAGAAGCAGCTGAGCTCTCATCTCGGCACGGCGCTTACCTCCGGCTTTGAAGAGGGACCTCAAGGTCTGCGGCTGTCGGAGGGGGGGCAAGTTTCAAGAGAGCGCGCCGGCCGGGACAGGGAGTTTAATGATCACAAACCCGACCGTGGAAAGAAAGAAAAGAAAGAAAGGAGGGTTTTTTTTTCTCCAACTTCTTAACCCCCCCACCCCGCCCCCCGTGTCCCCTTTTATGTTGGCTGTATTTCTACAAATGTCTAGAAATACACAATTTAGATTGGATCACTCCGGGGAGTAAAATATTAATCTGGGCACATGTGATCACTCACTGTTTTCTCTCTCTCAAGATCTGCTCAACACTTTAGTCAGAGAAGCAATGCGTAGATGAACACAAATGGCAAATATTTCATAAGATGGAAAATAAACTTTACAATCCTTGTTTTCCATCTATCCTAGACTGGTGTACTGCACTGAAACAATGTCAAGAGTTCATGACTAGTCGGACTGCAAATGGGCATTGAGCCAAACATGGATAATGGGAATTTATGACATAAAAATCCCCCACCCATAAATAAATGCAGTCAAAACATAGACAGTATGGGAAAATAGCTATTTAAACAGCACCCCGAATAGGCTGCATAAGTTACTGCACAGGCTCTGATCCTATGCGCAGAGTCGCGGTAAAGTGAGTAGCGAACAGTTGAGCGTCCCCTTGGTTAGAGCTGTCAGTGCACAAGACTGATGGCTCCTTGATCACAATAACACAACCCTCGCTCCCACTGAACTGGTGGATTACCCGAAGGCTGGCAGTTCAAACTCAGGGCAGCCCCTCTCTCCGAGACCAAGACCAAGACGAGGAAGAAGAAATGTGCGTTTCATTATACCATCTCTACTCCATTGTTTGGTACACGCTTGGCATATTGTCAACGGGAGACTGCTGCATAAATTAAAACAATTAAAAAAGGCATTGGCCTTAGCTTTGCAGCTTGCTTTGTATTGCGATAAAAAATATATACAAATGAATAAAATAGCAAAGGTTTTTTTCCACCATCGTTTGACTTAATCACTTGACGTAAAGACTAAAAAAAGAATTAATTGAATTAAAAGTCTGGGTACCGGACTGAGGCTATAACTCATGTGTGTTTTGGCCGAACCCCAGGAGCCAATCTTTCATATACGAACAGACAACCCAACGCTGAACCAGTATAACTCCATTACCATCACCGCCACCCTCAGAAGAGGCATCGACAAACATCCGGCGTCCGGGCGCGTTACGCTGTTATTTGCGTTATCAGGTGAAGCAGCCAAGGCTCGCGGGGAGATGACAAATGGCACCAGATTTTCAAATTACAAACACAGATGGCAGCGGACTGGCCCTGGGCTGGCTCCGGCAAAAGGGGAGGCTGTCACACTTGGACTAATTGGTAAACCGCGGCTGGAAAAGCAGCAAAGTCTCCTGGCCAGTGAGAGATCGGCGCTGCCAATACAGGGGTAATTGACAGTCAGGATGACGGCCTCATTCTAACCCTGGGAGACGAGGAACAAAAGAGCTGGCAGTGCCACGGATGCCATGATTTCACTGTCATTTCTTCGAAGGGAAAAAAAAACGCCCATCAGAATCGGCCTTTGGAATGAAAGTGCTGTGTGTGTGTGTGTGTGTGTGTGTGTGTGTGTGTGTGTGTGTATGTTTATCCGTTTGTTGTAAACTAGGACCCGTAATTCATTTCATCCATCACATAATCACTGTCTTCCCGGACAAAAGCCGAATCCTTTAAGGCTACCTCTTTGGGGTGCAATCAAAGCAGGACTGTTTGCCCACATCACATCGAGGACCCCTGCTGAGATCAGGGCATGCGGGGGGTGTGTGTGCTATTTTAATGGGGGGGGGGGGCTATCCACAGAAAAACTGATCATTACCGTCATTGAAATCAGCAACTTGCCACCCTGGGCCCCAGCAGGGAATTGGAGATGTATTTTGGCATAATGGGGGGGGGGGAGGGACAACATTTGGCTTGGCTTCGGATCCAAGAAAAAAAGAAAACGCACAAAAAAATGGAAAAAAAAACTGGACGAAGAGAGGAGGACAGACCTTGGATCATCAGAGATGCCTCGGTCCTCAGAGAGACACAACAAAGTCCTGCCAACAGAGTCCTGCTCCGCGAGAAGGGACCGGTCGGCTGGTTGTTTTAATTCATTAGACGGGCCCTGGGCTGGAGTCCACACACACACACACACGCACATGCACACACACACACGCACATGCACACAGCTATCGCTTGGCATCTCAATTAAATCAGACTCTGACGGCTCTTGTGAGGGCAGAGAGGGAAGCGCTGCGGTGGGCTTTGTTCCAAAGCTTTCTAGGCGAACTAGCCAAGGAAAGTTGAAATAATGAATGTTTGAGAAGCTAAGATTTCATACTGTACTTTTTTGTCTTTTATCATCACAAATTAAAGAGCTGCTCTGTGTTTGGTTTAAATGTGGGGGCGATATGAAAAAGTTGTTTTTAATGGCAACGTTAGATGCGATGCTCTGTCCGTCTTTCACTCGATTCCTTTTTTTGTCCAAAACGAGGCATATTTTACCAGTAAAAAAATAAATAAAAACCGGCCACATTCTCCCTATTATTCCACAATTAGATATGCAGTCATTGCAAATAAACCTTACAACAGCTACTCACGTCATCAAGTAACATTTTCAATGTAAAAACATACCATCTCACCTACTTCCTTGGGCAAAAACCCTGACAACCTCAAAACAACCCACAGGATAAAGTGCAGCGTCAGCGTTGCGCGCGTGTTAATGATAAACTCAAGAGAAAGTCAAACAAGGGTTAGCGGTCTCCGCCGTCGGCCTGAGTCAGCGCTTCACTGCTGACAATGAGGAGGTGGCCCGGCGAGAGGAGCTAACACTAGCGGCACACATTGAGAGAGCTGTCACCTCTTCATCACACCACCACCACCACCACTACGACTACCACCACCACCCTCCCCCTCTCTCTCTCTCTCTCTCTCGCTCTCTCTCTCTCCCTGTTTCCAACTCAAGCGCGCTACCTCTGGCTGACCCTTGCATGCAGGGTTCAGGACACTCAGCTGCAGAGGTTGTAGTGGATGGAGGAGGGGGGTGGGGGTGGTGGTGGTGGTGGTCTCTTTTGAGCCGTTAACAACACTGATCTGCTCTTCTGTGTTTGCTATAGTCTCTCTATAGTCTCTCTCTATCTCTGGTCTGGGGTATGTTCCACCCCAGTGATATCGGACTGTGCTTTTACAGTCTGGGAAGGCTTCATTACAAGCAAGGCAACTTTGATGCATGGCCTGTAAAACGAAGACTATTATTAAGTTATTGGTTCCAATAATTCTCATTTACTCAATTACCTAAAAATCACAAAAATCAGAGGAAAATATACCATTGATTAAAAAAAAAACCCATCCAAACCTTCTATTACATTGAACAAATCGGTTTTGTCAATGACACACCGCAATTGGGATAATTCAACTACTCAAATCACCACAGTATGAGATAGTATGCATTCAGCGCAAGGTTCAGTTCAGTTTGCCAGGAACAGGCTAGTTCAACCACACTAAAAACACAAAACGCTTCTTTTAAATTGAACAAGCAGTCAATGAAACACTGCAACTGGCCATTTTGTGAGTCCACCCTGCGGTAGACCCAAAGAAGCAGAGTGGCTACAGTACCTGACAGACCTCATAGAGAAGTTTGTAGTGTTCGTCGGGCTTCTGCAGGGTACAGAGGCTGCATCCCATGGTGGGGCCAGATCAGACCATCCAGCACGGCCACCCCAAGCCCACAAGAGGTGAAGAGACACAGGAACGAAGGATGACTTGGGTCAACTAACTGCTACCTCCTCTCCTTCTTCTTCTTCCTCCCTTCCTTCCTTTCTTCCTTCCCAAGAGCTCGGCTAACTCTATTCTCTCTCCCTCTCTCGCTCTGTTGCTCCCTCCCACTGTGACAGTGGCGAGAGGAATGGCTTGGATTGACTATCACTCTCACTACTCTCCCTTGTCTCACACACATACACACACACACACACACACACACACAGACACACACACACACACACCCACACACACCCTCCCACTCTGAAGCTCTCCCGCTCTCTGTTGAGCCGATGGAGGTTGGTCCTAAACCAGCTCTACACACGCCTCCCCCTTCCCCTTATGTTTAATAAGCAGCCGCTCAATACATATTCATGAGCTGGACGTGAGAGAGAGAGAGGGGGGAGAAAAAAAAGGGGTTATCTTTAAAAAAAAAAAAAGGTTTGAAAACAACACGGATTATGCCAGAATTATAGTTGTGAATTAACACGCGTAATTAAATCCATTGTGGGGTAACAGCGGGTTCAGCGTGGAGGCTCTTAGTATAAATATGTCCTCCTCATAGGGGGACCGGAGAAGCTGGTCAAACCAGTGCAGATGCTATTGTATTAGCGCTAGGCTGATTATACACACACACACACTTCTTAAATATCCCACACTATGTTGTGTTTGGGACATGTGACATGTGTAGATTACTTTATTAAATAGGCCGTTTAGTTCACGCCCCAGTTACACCAGAACTTGTTGTTGTTATTGTTGCCGTGATCTCCGACATATTAATCCAACAACATGAGGACAATGTGCACACACACACACACACACACACACACACACAAATAAACTCGGATAACCATTGGCACGACATCTTCCAGTACACCCGTCATCCGATGACAGCGTGACGTCATTCCCAGGGTTGTCGCTGGCGGTAATCGAACGCACGGCGCCGGAGCCGACGCGCTGCCATCGGCGACAGCTCTGGTGTTTTTTCTTTTGGCGCCACGCAGCCAACCAGAGCTAAACGTCAATTAGGGCTTGTGAGGGGCCGCCGTGCGACATCGCTTGTAATGACGCTAATGACGGCAGTCTCTTCCCAAACAAAATACGCAAAACAAAACAACAACTATGACAAAAGTTTTGGCTCCTGCGTGGCTGCCCCCATAGTGCCCCCACAGTGTCTCCTTCACAATTAGTGATGCTGCCACACAGGGCCCAACATTTGCTTATTTTGTCCTTTTACCTGCCAAGAGCGGAAAAATCTACTGGCAAAGCAATTGTTTTAATATGCAACCCTGCCTGTTTTTGTACCTGCCAAATGGTCAAATCTATCCGCCAATGGCTGGTGGCAGGTGATCATTTTGGACCCTGCTGCCACACCATCCTGCGTGATGTCAGTTAGCATTTGGAAGAGCCCTCCGTTGCTGCGCGTACAGGATTGGGGAAAGGGCGCAGTTTCAAAAAAGCCTACAGGCATTGGCACTACTCGACAGGACTGGGTTGATTTTCAAGCATTGGGGCGGCCGATCTTTTGATCATGCTTTCCAAACTAGGAATATGCAGGAGCTAATTGTAACCTCAACTTTGATTCAGTGCTAGACATACAGAGTCCAGATGCATGCCTTGCCTGCCCGTATTAAGCCCATGTAGCTATACATGGGCTTGATTTCACGGTGGGTCATAAAGACCTCTGGCAGAACTCTGACCGGCTCCAACAATGCAGCGCGAACACAAAGACATTGAATGAGAGTGGGGCCTTTCGCATTTACATGGATGTTTCTTCTGATCGCACACACCGCTATCCCCCCTCCATAGGTCCCAGAACCCGATGGACCGATTCATTTGAAACCACTTCATTTGTGATTCAGTCCCGCCCTTTTTCGTCATCCACCAGGTGTTAATGCCATATGAACGCACACAACGTATTCCTTTGTCTTCTGAGTCATGTGTCTCAAGTCACATGGCATATCAATGTGCCCCCCCCCCCCCCCCCGGTTTGTCCAGTTGTCCGGGCTAACTAACGTGCCAACTGTGAGTATAGTAGTGGGGAAGGTGACAATAAACAGCAGCTAGCGTAGGCTTTGCTTACCCGGGCGCTAGACCGACTATTCCCATCCGCACACCCATGAAAATGAATGCTATGCTCACATTAGCTCCACCGCGGCGCCTTGGGCCCAGATCAGTGAAGGGGCTTAGCCTGTGCTCTGGCTCGGCTAATCTCTCTCACTGTGAGATTATTCATTCATAAAGCCAGTGCTGGAGATAGCGCTGTGGTGTGAATGACATGGTAAGAGCCTGAGAGTGGAGCTGAATAATCATGTAGCCCCTTTCAAGTGCAAAGCATAGCAGCACATTGACCGCAAGCTGGAGATTTCAGTGTTAACCGTACCATTGTACAACAATGTTGTAACGCAGACACGGAAACACGGGTTTCCGTTGTGCTCTTTTAAGAAGGATACATCTCTCTTTGCTTGGTCTCCCATAACCCATGGGTGTCGTTGAAACAAATCCACATGCATGCATCCTCATGCTTGTACACACGCAGATAAAATAGCAGCTTGTGTTTATTAAAATGTCTGGAAAGGGCCAGAGGTTTGAATCTCAGTGGGTGGTAAGACCAAGAGGTTAACGCCGTCACGTACGGTTATAAAGAGCACACACAAACCACAAGGGGTTTTTACAGGGCTGATTCAGAGGCAACCATTGGTCCAGAGGGGGTCACCATCCCCTCCTCTAATTGGCTATGCAGTCGGTCAGGTCCCCTTTGTTTCTGATCCAGGCTCAAGTCGGATCATTCGCATTCATGGGATCGCCCGCTTGTTGTCCGTCCGTGTGTCCCAAAGGGCCCACCCATCTAAAGGGTGGGCGTTTGATTTTACTACAGCAATATGCCAGGGTGATCAGGTGAACGCTGCTTCATTAAACAAGCATACACTGCGGAGGAGAGTATGATGTCTTCACCCATCTTATCCGTAATGCCAGGTCTCCAAGATCATTTGAATTCTTCCTTACTCATAAACCGGCGTTCATTCAGACGCATTCAAATGCAGGTTCAGCAGCTAAGATTTCAAGAAGGTATCACAGCGAATCATTGCAGGTGAGGTTAAAAGTGTATACCTGACCTTTGCCATGATATATATTTTTATTGCCGCTCTTAATTGCCTTAACCACCAGTGCCACCGCATGCCCCACACAGCAAAACAAAGAACTCATTTCAATAGGTTAATGCGGTCTGACCCTCCGCATTATAGTTGGGGCGACGTGGCCAAATGCCAAGCTGTGAATCTTTTTCCGTATCCGTCCACCGATACGGAGCTGAGGTCTGGCCGATCGCAGAGTGGAAGGCTTAGACGGGGGGCTTAGCCGGGAGGTGAGGCTGCGTCTGCAGATGGTGACAACGTGTCAACGTGGGAAGACGTCGGAGAGCGATGGCAGACTGTGATACCATTAAGAGGGGGGGAGAGAGAAAACACATCACATCCAGGTGTCCTTACACTGTACAGACAGAGCTAAGGAAGGTGGTGCGTCACAGGGACTAGAATGGCAGGGTAAATCCCATGATAAGATAGAACAGGGTTTACCCCCAGCCCAGTTATGTGAAAACCTCGCCGTATGTGCAACATCAACATCTCTGTGAACAACAAAATAAATAACTGAACACGCCAACCCTGTTAGCGGCGCCAGTCCCGTAACACCTCGGTCCCAACTGTTGACACTTGGTGTGCTTTACGGTTTACATTCACAAACAGCAGCGGGGTCTGTTTGGCAGGTCTTGCTTATTTAGCAAGACCTGCCAAATCTTTCTTGTCTTTCTTGTCGTCGGCTGTGTAAATAACACACTGGTGGCTTATTTAAACACACACACACACACACCTATAGATGGTTTTCTTTCTGGAGCCTCCCTCAAGGGTTACACCGAAGGAGACAGAGAAAGACGGTAAAAAAACAACACTGGAGTTGACTTTGGCATCAGTTTCAGAGTCTCTTCCTGCTGCTTACTCTGGACACAGCTCTGCCTATCAGCCCCTCGATCTGTCGAGGATATGAGTGAGGAGGGAGGAGACGAGATGGGGGAGAGACAAGAGGGGCTAATGGCAATGGCAGCTTTCTGAAGGGCACTGGGGGGGGGGGGGCGGCGGAGGTTGCGTGGAGGTAACGGCTAATGCCAAAAGATGCTAAGAGAAGACGAGATGAAGAAAAGAGGTGAAGGAAAGACAAAAGAAAGACAAAAAGGAGGAAGAAAAGACAAAAAGACAAAGAGAAAGGTTTTAGTTTTTGAGGAGTGTTGGTACAGAAACCAATTGCCTAAACTGTCCCATTTAAACAGGAACATTTGTGTGTGTTTATGTCTAGCTGTGTGTGTGTGCGCTGTGTGTGTGTGTGTCTAGCTTCTCGGTTGTGCATAATTCATAAAACAGCTGTCATATCTTTTTGTACCCCTGTTTACACCGCATCCCAATTCCACAGGGACCCCCCCCATCTGTGAGTGGGCGGGGGGGGGGCGGTGGAGGTGGAGGTGTTTGACAGTCAACAGCACAACAGTTTAACAGGAGAGGTAAGTAACAACGGCGTCACTGTCACTAGAGCGTGATGACACTTCAGTGCAAGAGCGCAGTTTTTTTTTCATGCAGACATTTTGAAAGGATTGCATATATATATATATATATATATATATGTGTGGCATTTTTTTCTTCAAATAAAGCTGTTTTAGTGCTTAAAAAAAGGCATGGCGCGATATGAATGGATCACTTT
>JAOPJI010000025.1:14680649-14698323 GCA_027122695.1 Merluccius productus
TCACATAATATAATCTTAAACAAGACTCCTTAAAGCACTCGTTAAAACGAGTAGGCCTGCAAAGAATAACCTTGGCCAGGCTTGGCGAACAAGTCTGTTCCTCAAGATGGTGATTAGTGCCCTTTGAGTATTATACATGTTATGTTAGTCCAATGTCACATTAAGACACTCCACTGTGGATTATCAAAGGTCAAAAGTGAAGATGAAATGTTGAATTTTAAAAAATAGGTTTAATATAATACTCAACACTGTATTGTAAAAAAAATACCTAGATGAGTGGTAGCCCTTGCAATTGTTTTATTGAATTCCTTAATCAATCATAGTTTTGTCAGTCCAAGCAGCGGTAATTCAATTAAGACTTTGGTACAACAGCAAATGTATGGAATTTGCAGAACGTGATATGCTATCTAATGCGCTCAGGAATGCTCTCGGTCCTCACATTTCACAAATGTTTTTTTCCCCACGTGAAGTTAGAGGATGAGCTGGCAACAGAGGAGAGTTAAGACAACGGCCAGACAATAAGTGCTAACCAAGCTTGTGACCTACGGGAAGGAGCCAGTAAGTAAATATACGACAAAACACATCATGCAGGTCAAACAGTAATGGCAAACAACCTCAGAGGGCCACTGTAAATTATAACGTCAGCAGGACAATGCAACACAGTACTGAAAGGTCAGAGAAGAAAGAAGAAGAAGAAAGTTTGTTTGTTTTTCAGGATAAATACTGTAGCTGCTACTTAAGTGCTACTGTACGATTTGGCAGCAATCTGATCTGTTTCTTTAAATAATTAAAAATACAATTTGCTGATACTTTAATTAAAAAACATAATTAAAATGTCAGTTTTAAACTGTTAATCAAAATGCAGTTATGTGATTTTGTTCTCACTAACTTACAGGGGAACATTAATGCTGCCATTATTTAATTGATAATGAACTGCATTTAAATCGCGCTTTTCAGACCGGTGGTCACTCAAATTGCTTTATAATTTTGCCTCTAATTTAATCAATGGTGGTGTCAGCCATGCAAGAAGGCGCCAGCCAGCTCGTCGGGAGCAGTTATGGTTGGGTGTCTTGCTCAGGGACACCTCGACACTTGGAGGAGCCCGGCCTCGAACCAGCAACCTTCTGGTTGCCAGACAACCCGCTCTACCTCCTGAGCCACTGCAGCCCATAATGACTGAGTTGAATCAAGGACTCTCTCTAGGACTCCATTAAGTGCTGTAGCGTGTACACTTCCTCTATCTGTCACACATTGTGACATTCATAGTATTCGCACTGCAGACGATTCATACTTTCATATAGTTTTAGATACAAACTGTTTCTGTCATAACCTTGATTGGCATGGTAATCCTGTATATTGTTCACGACAGGCCAATACTTTAGCCCGTCATTCAATTGTTCTTATATGGAATCAATAAAATCAATTGTCTCCGTTTCAGTTGCTCTATAAAGAGAGCAAGGGTCCCAGAGCTGTGCGTACCAAGCAGAGTGCAATGCAAGTGCATTAGTTGTGGTGTGGTATCACATTATTATTTTCTGTACTGACATCCTTGATGTGCAGACACACACACATGAATAGCTTGTATCTTCCAGCCATCTATCAAAAACATCTATGTTTTTTTGTTCATAACAGCACATGTTTTTTCCAATTATATCTTAATGCCATGTCTCCAGATCTCACCAGGCAAAAACAACAACAACAAAACACAAACCCCAGCTCTCTCTCTCTCTCTCTCCCTCTCTTAGCTGCCATATCCCACGTTTGATTACTCACTGCAGGAGTCGTAATAGGAATAAACTGTGCCATTAGACAAGGTGCCAAAGGTATGCTTATTTATTTGACAGCTTAGAGAAGAGGATCGTTTTTAATTCCATAAAAAGATATAGATACTCCAGTGGTTTAATACGAAACCCTCTCTATACCCTCCTTTGGTGTCAAGCGAGAGACGGGGGGATCAAAGTCCCAGTGTGAGTGTGTGTGTGATGTGGGCCCTCTATGGCGGGGCCCTCTGTGCTGCCGTTGGAGCCGGGCCATTTGGTAATCATCACCACGCTTCTTTAGCTTTGTCAAAGACACCGGGGCCATGTGGGGAACTGCAAAGATGAATTATTGCTTTTTCTTTTTGACACCCTTTCATGTCCCATTGAAACATGATGTCCTTACAAAAATAAATACACTATACCACCAACCCCCCCACCGCCGCCCTCACTGTGGTGGTGGTGGTTTCAAATGTGCCAGCGAACTCTCCTGGGGAGTCCACGATATTAGCCAACATGGGGTTTTGACACAACCCAAACGGTGTTGTAGCGGAGATCAAACACTCACTGGGGCTTCGACAAGGAAACTTGTTTTGTGCCTGCATTGACAGTCGGCCTGCAGTATGAGTAATTGTTAAGAAAAGGGTTGTTTTGGGATACTTCCAAGGTGTTCCTTAGTGTTAAAAACCTGCTTAGGGGAGCACCCTTGGTGGGCGGATGGGGAGTGGCTGTGTCTAGGAAGAGGCCAAGTCTCCCCTGGGGTACGGCCGACAGATGGTACGAGCCAAAACAACAACTTTACCCCCCCACCCCCCCGCCCATCACTCTGTCATGACAGTAAACTCAAACCATCACCATAGGCACAACGTGTGCCAGTGTGTGATTGCTTTATGATTTTTATTTTTTTTACCGCACAGGTGTTAACAGCAAACGTTGCCTGCAGTGCTGTGGAAGGTGCAAGGCGTCGGTATGAAGGTGACTCATGACAGAAAAATGCCCCTGTGATGATCCCATTAATGGCAAATGAATTGTTTTGATTGCACAAAATGTCAAAGGCTGTCTCGGAGAGGAACGTTCTTCTATAAATATAACTTACAATACTACACATTTCAAACATACACAAACAATGTGTGTGTATCTGTGTGTGTTCCTATAAACATCTAGCTATTATATACATGTAGTGAACTATTTGGAAAGTTTGAAGACAGGTTATGGGGTCTGGGATTACGGGAGCTGCTTTGGATTCTGGCTCAAAACAAGCAAGCAAATCTCCATTTCATATTAACTAAGTCAGTTTACAGTACACTCTTTACATTTGTCTGTTACATACCCGAGTTGTTTTAATGTAGTAGACCCAAAATAAGTTCTTGTATCTTAAGACAGGGAGATAAATGTTACTTTCTACCCATGTAACACCATTATGATGCTAATATTTGGTATTACTTTTTGAGATATAGATACTTAGTGGTGTGAAAGTGCTCGTCATCCTCACCCAATGAGGTCTCAGTCTCATTTGTTTGCTTCCCAACCTCATGTTATTTTTGGTTCTCTTTTTCTTTTGCTTCTTTGCTGATCCTGTTCCAGTGCATTTTTTGACAGGGGTATCTGTCAGAATCGCAGGTACCACTTCCTCCTTTGTTTTGTTGGGTTTTTTCTTTGTCCAGCCTTTGGAAAGGGTTGAATATTTGACTGAACTCTTTTTTGTTTCCTGGACTCTGCCAGCTGCACATATTGGGGAGGCCTGGAGGTTCATAGTGGAGGAGGTCTGGACGTTTAGATGCAAGCAATTATGCCTGCAGAAAATACCTAGTGCGGGGGCCAGTAAAACTATTGGGGTGGCACATTGAAAAAGCTGTACAGCAGTGTCCCAATTACTACTTTCGAGGTTGGTCCCCAAATAAAAAATAAAGTAACCCTGTTATCAATCGGCCCGGGGGAATTCCCCCCCTGGGAGAAGCACCATTTCAACACATTATAAGATTGATGTAATGCTCAAAATCACTAAACAATTTTACACATTTGTAGTACGATGAGCCAGTAAAACTAAAATTATTGGAGGTTTAGAGGAGAGGAGGCCTGCAGGTTTAAAGGAGAGGAGGCCTGGAGGTTTAGAGGAGAGGAGGCCTGGAGGTTTAGAGGAGAGGAAGCCTGGAGGTTTAGAGGAGAGGAGGCCTGGAGGTTTAGAGGAGAGGAGGCCTGGAGGTTTAGAGGAGAGGAGGCCTGTTGTCCTGCCGGTCGGGATGCCTGGTAGCAAGATGGGACAGGGCGATCCGTCACCACCTGAGAAGATGGAAATTCTCCCTGCTGTAGGGCCGGATTCCAGTGTATTAAATCCTGCTTAACTGTTGGTAGGAGAGGTTGTGACTGGAAAGGCTGTATTGGCAATTTCCAGATATATTATAAATCGTTTTCTTTGAGCTCGCACCTTCCCTGCATGCTTCAGTGAATTCTGACTTTCAGGAAGTACATTGCTGGCTACATTTATACCAATTATAACCCATTATATCCATTATCATCCATTATGTTTCCATTGTGTTTCTGTACTACGACAAAAAAATAATATTACACTCAAAGCCGATTGGGAGTGTTTGGGTGAGTGGGTGGCAGTGTTAGGAGTACGGGTCCAGGGGAGGGTCAGAAATGAAACCATATGCTATGATTTAAGAAAAGATTTTTAGGATGTTTACCATTTGTTTTATATTTTCCATTTCAGAAGGCGACCCGCAAAGAGTGTAAGTGTTAGATACAGAGTGCAGGATGTCATGGATTGACATGAAATCAAATGACACTTATGTGAGCAATGAAGAGGCAAATGAAGATGCCTGTGAAGATACCATAGAGGCAGAAAAAGACAACCAAAAAACATTGCCTGCCCAGCCTGTGATCATATGAACCAAAACAGCCGCATGAACGCAGCATGGCCTGTGATAGGAATCACTGGATGAAAAATGATTTTGTCAGTCCGAATACGGCTTTTTCTGTTATTCCAAACAGATCAGATCCTCTTTTTAGAGGAAAAGAACAGTTTAAAAATGATTTAGTCTTTTGTTTTAATGTGATTTTAATTGGTTCTCAAAATATTTCCTGGACTGAAACTGCAAGCTAGAAGATTTAGTCCAGGAAACCAATCAAAATCAAATTAAAACAAAAGACTCATTGCAGGCTGTAGGCTATACATAAAAGTCCTGGAAGTGGCGATTGTAGTCATTTGTCACAGCAGCGTCACTTTGACACCCATTTTGTGTTAGCATTTCCCAGGAACACTGCAAATCGTCAGAGGGAGGACGTATTGTTCGGAAATCCCGGGAACCATTTTAATCCTTACTCCTCACAAGCGTCCCTTTTTTATCCTAAGTGTTTGATCATGCTGTATTCAAAGGAGATGTGCACTTCATATTTTACACAAACACATGTCAAACAACCGGGACAAGTGTGCCGTTCACACCGAGAACAACCATGGCCTGTAGCTAAATGCTCTTTCCTTTCTTTGAAAAACTCAATAAACAAAAGTCTCATTGCAGGCTGTATGCTATAAGTAGAAGTCATGGCATGTCATTTGGCACAGCAGCCTCACTTTGACCAATTTTTTGGGGGACCAACTCTAACAGAACAATTCCTAAGGAGATTTCACATTTTACACGAATGCATGTCAAACAACTGGGACAAGCGTGCTGTTCACACTGAGAACAACCATGGCCTGGAGCTCTCAAGCAAACACTGTTTGTGTAGCATCAACAGAGTAAGCCCTAGCTGTCAGACTATAGGTGTGCTGTATTTGTAATGACACACTTTGGTCACACTTTTGGGCTGTCGTGGTTAAGAATTTCCCCTGCGGTAATGTAAGGTGGCTATTACTGCGGTATTTTTTGTCTTGATTTTAGCCTCAGAACTTATTAACCTGTAACCCACACAAAACTGAAACCGTGGTTTGTTCATTGGACAATGTTTTGATGGTATTGCATGGCAGCACTAGCGCTATGCACAAGCATGCAAAGAGAAAATACACAGGACAGGATATTCTAGAAGAGGAACGACTAGAAAATGAAAAACAAACATGTAACTGTAGTCTATTCATGTTTGTCAAAATACCATCCTGTTATAATTAGTCTGTGTAGATATTTTTGACATTGTTTGCCCTTGTTCAAACATTGAAATAGCTGTTTATTTATTATTCAAACCACAATGACTGGTTTGCCTGCTACCTTATATTTTCCACTGAATGAGTGTGTAATGTGAAAATGTATCTTCATGTCAGAGATTCTAATTTAGCTGCATTATACAATGGCATTTGTCAGCAAAATATAATTAACCTATATTAAATGGTTGATTGTGCAGTCCTGTTCCTTATAAAGTGGTCAACACATGATCAGCATTTTAACCCGATTACTTGCTGTTGCTGGGGGTAGCTCTGTGCTGTGTAGGTCGAATGATAGCCTACCTCAAATTAGAAATGTATTTTACTCTACATTAAATATGCAAACATTGATGTGAACAAAAATGTGTCGATTGAAAATAAAAAGTGAAAAACTCAAATGTTAAATGATATATAGCAGTTTTGTTTTGTTTTTTTGGCGGTTGTCATCCCGTGCGGTTGCCTTGCCAACACTACGGTATTGGTTATTACGACAACCCTGCGCACAGTGATTCAAGACTATGTAGTGGTCTTAAAGACTTTATACATGTTAAAACATTTTGACATTGGGGATATACAATTCATCCCAGGTCCTATTTGACGGTGTTGTCGAGCTTTGCCACCACTGACTTGAGTATAAGATATTAATTTGAACAGCTCTTCTGCCTTAGAATCACTAACTCAACGTAATTCCTGATTCCTTCTAATTAGCAAGAGGACACACCAATTCTAGTCATGCTATCATAGGCCTACACCGTACAGCCATGTTGGCTCGACCCCCTGCATGCTCCCCTTACCCTGGGAGCACCTGGCTGCAAGCACCTGGCTGGCAACCCACACTATGTCATCTTACAGCAGTACACAAGCTGTATCTACCAATGGCAAAAAGTGCTCCTTCCTAAGGACATGATATTTATCTAGGGGGCATCTAGTGGACAAAACAACTACACTGGACTTAGGGCAGGTCAGAATAGCACACAGATGACATAGAGAATCAAAGGAGGAACTCGGCTATTCCACACATGACATGAATAAGTGTTATGTTAACTGATGACTGACCAGCTGCTCTTGCTGACCACAAGGCTTCCAACAACAGTCAGTAAGGCAGTTTCAGTGGAGTGGAGTCGGACATGAATGATTCATGTAATGTCAAATTTCCCGGAAACCCTTCATTGTCACCTAATGTTAAGAGGAGGATGGGTTTTGGGAAATTCTGGGAACATTTTTCTGATATTAATCCCTACTCCTGACCAGTCTCCTGTCTCCCTTTTTTATCTAAACATTTGATCATTCTGTTTTCAAAGGTGAATGTTGGAATCCAACCGGTTTGTTGTGAGTTCAGGTTGTTCAGGTTGCTCTGGGACAGGGCTTGCTCTGTTGATGATCCACAAGCACATTTATCAGGAAATAGCGTTTACTCAAGAGCTCCAGGCCATGGTCATTCTTGGTGTTAATGCACTGAATTCTAATGCCGATGAGCCTGCATTACAAGTACAATTCAGAGCATTGCAGTTAATTTTTTTTTTCCTGGGGTGTAAATGAGTTAATTTTTTGGGTGAAATATTGCTTTAAGGTAACTAAATATCTATAGAATAAAATGAACCCATCCACGACTCGATCAACCCAGGGAACCATACTGTGGAATCATACTCACTCATTCAATTTGGTCTGTGCTGACCAATGGTGGTAAATTACAATGAGAATGTAACGTCAAAACTGTAGAAAATGTAATAATATGGCATTTTTAATGTATGATATTTACAATTCGGCCGATATCCAATATGTGACAAGTAACATCAGCCATACCAATACACATTTGTTTTATGTTATTCAAGCTCATACTGTGGGAAAAAGGTTGAATAAGAAAGAAAAGGGAGGATAATGTAGGTTTTAGGCAATGTTCAGTAGCAAATATATATATACCTATGGAATAACTAAATACAATAAAGATTTGTTAATACAAATCTCTTTTTTCGCCCTTTCTTTAAACCAAGATTATCTTCTGAAATTGTGGAGACGCAGCTCTCCCTCTCTGCTAGGCCTTTTAGCAGTCCGGCAGATGGACTAGAATAATGCATTAGTTACAGAGGTTTCCATGGCACAAGTGTGTAATATTAGGAACAGATGATTCTGGTTTTGCAAGGACACCCGAGACTCTCCAAAACAGGAAAGAGGAGAAAAAATAATCATGTGCCATCTTGAGAAATGTGTGGCACCACCACTGATTTTCCCCTCTCTATGTACAAGAGGGGTGTAATGGTTCCCATAAAAAAAAACGCACCGTATGGGATGACAGGCACGGTTCGGTGTGCAAACGTGCACGGTTTGAATATTTCACAGTACACATACCTCTTCAAAGCAAAACTGCTCCGAAGCGGTACGGAAACACGGCAAGGACATAGCACACACAGACCTGCAGTACATCAATCAGAGCAACATAAGGCTCCAAAATAAGAATATTGACCTTCATACCTAGGCCTCTTTCTCAGGTTTTTGCCGAAAATGACCCAAAGTGAATAAGAGTATATCTCCACAACTACAAGGGCTTAGTTAATCTTGGCACCAAAAGAAAGATAACACCTGTGAGGCTGTGCAAATGATGTGGTAATCAATGTGGATGCTACTGGATCAGAGTGAATAAAGCTAGAACACAGCGTAAGTGAAAGATCTAATTTCCGACTGAAATAAATGTCATGTTTTAGAGTGAAAAACATGCCCGATAGCACTATCGGGCCATAGCACAACATCTGATGAGTGCCTGGGTCAAGATTTCATGCCAATAAAGTGAAGTAGAGCAAATAGATTTTGGTAGAGATACATTTAGGCAGAGTCTCCAAATAAAACAAATAAATCCAATGCAAACCAATGCAAAAATGACAATACAAACGTGATGACACATAAACAGCTGAATATCTCGAGAATCCATTGCTCAATTTTGACATTTGACCCCTCTATTGAAAGGTCAGGGCGAATAGAATTGAATGACATCCAACCAAACCATCTTAATTACATTATATGGCCACCAGATGGCGAAAAATAATGTCTGTGCTGATTGTAGGCAATTTAACTATTTCCTGTGAAACCCTCTCTTACCTACTAAACATAATTGTAAACATGATTGTGGGGTTTCAAAATGGTGCCCAGACACTGGATTATCTGTTTTTGGTGGTTTTAAAGCAATCAAACACAACTTTAATGACAAAAACAACAAATGTAAGCTCATTTGTGGTTGTAATTAGAAAAAGTGATGTTTGTTCTTGATGGTTTTTGGCCCCTAGTTCGGTGAGTTTTTATCATAGAGTGATATGCTTTGGACTGTTTGAATCAGCAGAGCTACATAGTTTGTGTAGATAACATGACTACTAAGATGTAGCACAGAGCCGTTTGTCTATTCTGGGCTACTGTAGAAAGCGTAATTCGATCCTTATTTTCATGGGATTATACACTAACTAAACCATTTCTGCCAAGTCTGTTCCGCTAGATGCCACAAAAAAATTATACACACTGCACCTTTAATGTTTTAATGTCAGTTTTGTTTTTATTTCTTTGAATTCATTTTTTTTATGATTACTTTTTGATACTGCTATTGCTATGTAAAGCAATGCTAACATTAGGATTTTAATTCAGGATTTATATTTTAAATTAGATACAGAAATAGACCCAACAAACAAATTCAAACTGTCTCAATTACATGAGCATACAAAATGCATGCTTGGTACACATTGGTGGGGTCATGCCCTGTAATATGCACACTCATCCAGCTACAGGCTGTGTGTGTGTGTGTGTGTGTGTGTGTGTGTGTGTGTCTTATGAAAGATAACGGATGTCCATGTTGGCTAGATCAACTGTTGCTGGATGAGCTTTGAGTCCTTTTTCTCAGGTTCTGCCTCACACACCTGGGGCTGGCTGACAGCCGGGGTTGAGGACGGAGCAGATAGAACCAGTGGTGGTGAAAGCTGGGGGGTGATAATGAGAACAGAGTCCTTGAAGCAACAAGGCGTGACGGTGGCGTTGACAGCTCTTCTAACAAACAGTTTACCCTCGTCTACTCTCCCATGTTAGTGAGCTACCAATGCAGTTATGCAAAGAGACACAAGCACAACACATTTTGTTGATTTTGTGTGTGTGTTCTTTGATACTTCAGCTTAAATACAAATGAGTGAGAAGGTGAAGGTGAGATGATATAAAGCAATTGGGAGCAGGCAGGATAGTGTAGTAGACAAGGTGTTTGACACCCAGCGGAAAATGACTGGGTTCAATCCCCAGTGTCCACAGCCTACCCCTAAGCATCCTAGAGCAAGATGCCTCACCCAAAACCTGCTCCTTAATGCAATGTATCTGAATTTGAACACTGGTCAAATAAAAGCATCCACTAACTGACTAATCCCACTAACCCTAAATAACAAACTAAATTAAATTGTAAATCATCAGTCATTGATACAACTTAGAAGGCCAACCGTTGAGCTGAAAAAGGAAGGAAGGAAGGAAGGAAGGAAGGAAGGAAGGAAGGAAGGAAGGAAGGAAGGAAGGAAGGAAGGAAGGAAACGGGGGATCTTAGTAAATCCAATACTAGCACCATGTGTTCCACCACCACAAAGTGGGCACCACACAGAGCACTTGCTTTTAAACCTAGACATTTGTTTCTTTGGCATATGTTATTTTGCGGTGGCCCTTTTGATTCAGGAGGCGAACCAAAAATATAAGTGGAGCTATAGTCCAGAAAAGTGCCCATGATTGTTCATAGGCAAACAGAAGTCACTGTCCACAGCAGATGACATCTTTATATGTAGGCACTAGACAGCAAAAAGATTGATAGAAAAATCAAACCATATTTTTTTGTGTCTTGTGTTCCAACACAAATCAAGCATTTTCAAGTTCCTTGCTGCTGTTCACTATCCAAATAGCATCAGGGGTCTAGCTAATGGTGTCTTAAGCATAATAGCTTAGCTTATCAGCAACTTGTCAGGAATGAGCCCCCTAAACAAGCCATCCAACACATATAATTGACAGTTTGGCTGACGAAAACACTATCCGAGAGCAACAGGCGTCATGCTAGCAAGCCATAGTGGAACTAATCATGTGCCAAATCGGTTTCTCTGACTTAGCGAGGACAATGGATGCATTCTGGAGATTTTCCATTGGCAAGCCGAGCAGCGAGTGATGAGAGGTGCCCCTAAATCATCACACTTACACACTAGGCTAGAAATCTCTCTATAGTCCAATGGTTCAGTCAACTAGAATATTTACACTGTTACTGGTAAATTGCCTGATGGGAATAAATATTTCAGTATAGGTATCGTGTTTTTAGGAGCAGATATCTTCTGCAAGTACTTTTACTCGACTGGCACGAGTATTACAGTATACATATAGCGAGTGTAAGAGAGGAGACATATCTATTGGTTGTTCACTGGAGGCTCTGCATCCTCATCTATTGGTTGTTCACTGGAGGCTCTGCATCCTCATCTATTGGTTGTTCACTGGAGGCTCTGCATCCTTAGTGCAGAGCCCTACTGGTTTCCTGCAGATTCATGCACTTATGAGTATACAGTTACCAAAATAAAGATTATATAATAAACAATAAAAATATTACATAAACCTTTGTGATTATCAACAAGGTCTCTCTTGCAAAAGAGGTGTCTAACCTCAATGGGACTTCCTGACTGAATTAATGAATAGGCAAATGTGACATGAACCTACTGTTAACACAAATAAACCTCTAATTTCTACCAATTCTCAATTCTCAATATTTCTTATTCCTTAATAAATCCATGCCGGGTTGACTTTGTGTTTTGTGAACCAAACAGAATGAAAAAAGAAAGAAAGTATTCCAGCTGCAGACTGTTGAAAGGGGAAGGATAATTAAATATATTCGGAAACAAGGCAATGGTCTGTGTAAGTCACATTAGGGGTTAAATGGAAACAAGCCCCTTTTAATTAGCCATTACCAAAATAACAGACTTGGCTCATATTTATCCCTTGTGGAGAGGGCTGCTCAGCACCTGACTCCATCTAACCTCACATTGCAATGAGCTATTTTTAGGCCTTGCAGTACTACGCTTTGTTGTTGTTTATCTATACAGATAACCTTGTAATTAGGTTTTGTTTGGGGGTGGGCAGAATTACTCCAATGTCTTTCGCTATCCTACCAGGAAGCTGTTTGTAAGTAAACCAAGCCTGAATAAGAATAACATCATTATAAATACACAGACATCTATTGCAGTCCTTTTTTTCAGTATTTGCAAGGCAAATACCTCTCACTTGGTCCGTACGATTGAGTTGCTGTGCTTAAAACCCCATGTTCCTCTTTGGCATTTGACTGGCTGGATGGAAACTAGAGATTATGGTTCTGCATGCACACCAGATATTGGTGTAAAAACAACAAACAATGAAACTTTTTACAGAGCCATTTTCTTTTCCCGTTAAGGCTTTGAATTGTCTTTGTCCCAAAATTGTAAAAGTTTCCTGGACTGTTAAATGTTTGTTTTTGTATTTTTTTAATCAAGAAAGGTATTGGTATTTGGGCTTGGGAAGGGTGAAATAGTAAATAGAAAGATAGTGAATTGGCTAGATCAACACTCAGATTCAAGGTGAAAGGTAGGAACCACAGTTTGTTAAATCAAAGTCTGCAGTACATTGCTGGATTTTGAGGAAAAACTGTTCAAGGACAATATTCTACTTTTGTTACAATTTTACAAAGCTGGCAAAAACAATGAAAATATTACATGCACATTCCTGCACAAACCATAGATGTATATGCATAAGCTTTGTCTAACTATATCTAATCAGCTTTGTCTTACTATGTCTAATCAATCATAAGTTGAATTATATCAATTAGTGTGATCACATCTTTGAGTAGGCTACTATGCTCAGGTGGGAAAGTAAGGTACTCCAAAGTCAAATTGTACCAAGAAGATAGTTGTTAAAAGTCCCCCCGTTTAAGCATTCTATACACATACAAGCATTGTAGTAATTAATATAAAATGCAGTCATATACGGAAAGTGAATGGCAATGTTCAACATCAAGACCTCATATTTTGACATGGCTCAGGAATTAGCATAGTAAGCTAACCTTTACAGTTTTACCACATACATGTGTGGGTCAGAAGAAAAAACCCCAAAACAAAACATGGACAGGGTTAATCTACCATTCGTCGTTTTAATTAATTGATTTGTAGGCTACTGTATATAATCACTCGGTACAAACAACAAAAATAACATTTTTAAAGAAAAACAGCAATCTCTGCAGAAGCATTCTGCTAATTTACATAATATGCTAACTGAACATTGGCAGAACAATTTTACACATTGTGTCCTCTTAATGTTTTCCATGTTCTTCTATGATCATATCCACTTTTGCATCGAACTCTGTCACAGGGCAAACTGTTGTCATGAAGCACTATGCAAATGGCAATTTCCAGAGACACAGCTGTACCACAACAAAAAGGTATAACTTTGCACAGTACACAGCAGTGCGCCTTACAAATCTGCTCAAAATTGTAGAACGTGGTACTTTGATTCTAACTGCACGGAACCATATGGCGTATGCACTGAATCATGA
Source organism: Merluccius productus (assembly GCA_027122695.1). Classification (NCBI taxonomy): domain Eukaryota; kingdom Metazoa; phylum Chordata; class Actinopteri; order Gadiformes; family Merlucciidae; genus Merluccius; species Merluccius productus. The sequence goes on from JAOPJI010000025.1 coordinate 14,694,097, forward strand.
CATCTGTGGTGAATTTAACCGCGTTTGGTCTCAGATGTTGCGTTTCGAAGCAAATGCGAACAATTACAAAAAAAACATTGCAGAGAAGGGAACATAAGGTTGCGATGATGCCTTCTCATCGTGACAATAAAAGTGTCCCTGTCATTTCATGCTCTTTGATTCAGCGTTATCCAGTAGATACCAGAGGAAAGCCAAATGAACCAAACTGGCTTAGTGCAGCTGCAATCTGCATGTTCAGAGAATGGCAGTGTTGGTTAAGTTAGAAACAAAGTAATAAAAAACCCCAGCAACTTGTAAAGTGACTTGTGTTTTACATTTATAAAAATAAAACAAGGGGTAGTGTTAATGGGAAATCATAACAGACCGTTCAAAATTGAGCTTCCAAAAAAGTCAAGTCAAGACTGTAAATGTTTACATGTGTGAACTTTCTATTGTGATTGGGTGAATCAATATGGTATGTTAGCTTGTCAGGGTAGGTTAACACAGCTAAATGGAGGCAGGTATTCAATAAGGCCTACATCAGTATTTATTTATGTAATTATCAGTATTATAATATTACATAATGAGTTTATGCTATATTCTCCCCAAATATGATTTTATTTGCTAACAACAGAACATAATATAATTAGTTCAGAAATTACCTTATCCAATTCCATGTTGAAATCATTTTTCCTAATGGCAAGTTGTAGAAGGTTAAACACAACCCAAAGTGCCCAAAACAGTAAAGAAATAATAATAATAATAATAATAATAATAATAATAATAATAATAATAGAAATAATAAATACTGTATAAAATGCCAGACATCATTTAAATGTAATAACATAAAAGTGCCTCGCACTTAAATCACTTACTCTCGTGAACCTAATTCCACTCAGACATCACCCCATCCAGCCCCCTAAAAAAAACACATTTTGTCAGAGAGGGAGAGAGGGAGAGAGAGAGAGAGAGTGCATAAAGATTTCAGTGGACAATTAACTGGGAGCGTAATTATGCAGCCATGTATCAATCCTCAGAGGGAAATAGGTGGGACAGCGAGCAGCAACGGACCTGAGGGGGGGGGGGTGAACATGGCGAATGTCTGTGAAGCATAATGTTCTCTTAACGTTGTTGGCGCCCTGCAATTAGTCTTCAGAAAAATTGGCAGCGGCGGCGGCATGTTTGAAAGCCTTCCCACACAGTTTCGCCTTTGCTCTCCATGTGGACGCCGCTTTAGCACTCAAACCGCAGCGGACGTGCAGAGGAGATGGCGGAAACCCCGGTGGTCAAAGCATCATTATTAATCTCGTTGAATCGCCCGACAAACCAGCCAACGACTGAGCAGCAGCAACAAGTCTGCTTTCTCATCGTCAACTGTTGCCTAGTGATATACAATCACAAATCAATAGCAGTTTATCCCATGTTTGGAGACGCCTGCTAGACTAAAGACGTGCAATAATAGCTTGCTGGTTAAAGAGGAAATGAGTAAGCACAATTGAAGCATGGGATACAAGGGGCTAAAAGCGGTCAATGTTTAGATGACTGTAAGAGCTGGGGACAAAGGATGTTTTATTAAGTATACAATGTTATGGGTAATGGAGGATAAATAATGAAGAGTGTTTAAGACGCCTGCACTTTCCAAAGATTAGCGACGCCTACTTTCCAGACATGTCTCCGCTACTATCTCCCAGCAGTAGCAGTCCCTCAACTAGAGATCCACCCTTGGGTTAACCAGGCTGGCTAGAGGGAGAAACCTCCAGCCCAGCAGTTTGTAAACTCTCTGAACCGCACCTAACCCTCGTGGGCGCTGGATATCTGTGGCCATGTCTGCTGCTCTGTGTGTGTGTGTGTGTGTGTGTGTGTGTCGACTGCTATTGCTAAACGCAGATACTCACTTAAAAAAAGGGCCCTTATAAAACACTTGACATGGACTCCAAAACTCACGCAATTTCTGCTCTACTCCATTGTCCCTGTCCCCCCCCCACCTCCGCCACATCCAAATGTGTTTGGAGAAGTAGTCAGTATGGATGGATGGATGGAGGAGCGGTGTTTGTATTCTTTGTGCAAGACCAAGAACCCGACGCTCTACACCCATTTAATTTGAACAGGCAGCGGGTAGTGAAGCCAGGCTCCCAGGGGCCTCCCAGCTCTGGGCATGTGTGTTCCATTATGGTCCATTTTCAAACATTTCTCCAGGACTTGTGGCTTCACAGTCTACTTGCGAGGAGGGATTAGCTCCTCCTGATATTGATTCATATCCTCACTCTAACTGTTTATTAAATATAATTGACCTTCAAAGTTGTCAGAAACGAAAAGAAAAAGCAGGGGTTACGACATTTGCCACAAAAAGGGCTAGCCTTCTATGAGAAGCTATAAGCGATAAGTATAGACCAATACTGGGAGACAGAAACTAGGTCAAATTTCAACCACTAATACTACCACAGTTGGTGGCAGCAGGATTAATTAGAGCCAAACTCATAATAAATGTGCTAACTTGTCTTAGTGAAATAGTGTTTCACATTGCGATTATACAGTTCTTTTCTCGAAAAAGCTTTTCCAGAGTCTGTTAATGCTACGGTATAAATTGTGCAATATCAATTCATCAAAATTGGGAATCCTGTGTAAAAAAAACCAACCAATTTTACTTGTATGATCGCAGCTCGGATCAAACCACAGTACAATTCTGTATTTTTTTGACTTCATAGGTGTAATGGCTCGGCCGTTGCACAGATAACCTCAGACTTATTACGTTTAAAGACAAGTCAATTACACAAACAGAGAGCTGACCTGTGCTGACATCCACTTTATCAGTAAAACAGAGTAGGTGAAAGCGATGGGAGGTCTGGTTACCGTTATCTCAGTCTCTAACAGACGCATGCCTGAAGTCTTACGTCCCATTTAAATGGGGGTTAGAGTTATAACGCGTGGGGCCGCAAGTAGAAAAAAACACACCACCCGTATTGTCTGGTCTGGTTGTACAAGATTGGTTTGATTTTATTGTTGCTGGGAATGTCAAATGTATGCAAAGCATGAAGAGACACAAGAAGGGAGTACAAAGTCATCACTAAAGCTTAACCTAGTTAAGGGTGCGCAATACTGCTATTAGACTAATCCTTAAAGTCAAGGAGTATATTGCATACTGTTAAAAAGCAGTGCAGTTAAACTAGGACTGAAACTCTGAAGAAAAGTAAGAAAATAACAATAATTTGCGGGAAGTTCTCCTCTCTTCCAGACCTGTAAAATTACAGACACTTCACATGAAAATCCCCATCCTGTTGCTAATCACTCAAATCACAGATGCTTTCCCCGCAAAGCTAATCTCCCTGTCAAAGAAGGCCTTAAATGCAACGCAGATGCCAGACACAGCAAAGGCCCAATTGTCTTCTTCTTCGTCTGCGTTTGTGGTGTTGAGAAAATCCCTCGTACCCAATATAAAGTGTAAAGCACAGGCGATGCATTATCTTGCCATTTCAATGGCGTAAATATAGTGAAGAGGAAAATATTGTAAATAGGAGATGGTAGCCAACGGTACAAAACACGTTTTTTTTGTACCAACAATAACAAGAGTTGGTGTATTGTGGTACATGTCAGATAATAGACACAATGGGTTATACAAAAAATAAAAGCGTGTGTCCTTGAAGAAGTGAAATGCAATGGATATTATTCTGGAAACTTTAATAAGAGTCAGTCATTTTGAATGTTTGTTGCTTTCAAAGAGGAAACTTCACTTCACTGCACAGCATAAAGACCAAAGTACATTTCTACTGTGCTTTTGTCATCGAAGGTAAATATTTGCTTTAGAAAAGTTTATTGCTTCCAACACTGGACTCCTCTTTGTCCTTCGTCGTGTCTTATTTGATGTGGGCAGAATGAGCTGTCACGTCGCTGAACAACAACAAAATTCACAGACAAATAGGCTAGCACAGTGGCTCTGAAATGGGTTGACGGCAGAAGCAAGTCGCCATGATAGATCTGTATGTGTCATAACCCTCCATCGTCTGGCAGCGGTAATTATAGTAGGCCTAATATCTAGGTTTTCCTTCAGCGGATGGGCAAGATGCTCTCTCTCTCTCTCTGTCTCTCTCTCTCTCTCTGCTCATGACACAGTAGCCCACTGACATCCCTTATGATCTGTGTCATTGATGAAAGTTCGCCCCATAACTGTGCTGCAAGCAATTTTTAAGAACACTGGCTCTCCAATCTCCTAACATCTCCACCATCTGGAAGAAGTAGGAAATACATAAACAC
>JAOPJI010000025.1:14796049-14808576 GCA_027122695.1 Merluccius productus
CCCCCCCGCGGCTCCGCGCCTGCCGGCGGGGGGGGGGGGGGTGTTGCGGGCGGTTGGGCGAGAGAGGGGGGAGGGAGAGACAGAGGGAGAGTGTGAAAAAGAGAGTTTCACATAAATAAAGAGTGTGAATGAGAAAGATGAAAAGAGAGCAAAGAGCAGAACAGAAAAGGAGGAGGGGGGGGGAGAGAGAATCAGAAAGATGGTGGAGAGCCAGAGAGATCGAAGAGTGAACAAGATAACAATTAGCAGGAAGAAAGCGAATGGGAAGAAGAGGTGAGAGTGAGAAAGAGATAAAGGCGTGCGAGAGAGAAAGGGAGAAGGGGAGAAAGCAAGAGAAGAAGAGGGTGCGGTTGAGAGATCTACATTTACAGCGCTAGGCCAGTCTATTATGTCCAGAGGGACTGGAGCAATTATTTGTACACTGTAAGGGGAAAGGGACAGTGGTACAAAGAACTAGCGGCCCGCTTGCAGCCTTTCTTTCCTCGTATGTACATATTTATAGGCAGTTGGGAGGGGGGGTGCGGGGGGATGAGAGAGAGGCAATGAGAGAAACTGCTGACCTGCAGCTTAGATGCATGGGGGGAAAAACAAATAAATAAATAATGTGTTCAGCCACAGCAGCACATTAATTGGTCATTTATTTTGTTCCAATGGCTGTCCAGTGAGGAAGAGCAACAGGGACATGGTCCACTGATGTCTTTAGTCATGGCAGGGTTTCATCCTATCAGCTGTCTTATCAGATCCTCGGCACAGCATGCACCAAAACGGGCGCCGCCGCTCGTTCCGTTCAGCGACACAAAGTTCCCTCCATTCATAATTCATGACAGCAGACGCGAGATGCAGCGGAGAGTGAAATACAAAAGAAAACAAAAACAGCTGATTGGGTGAACACTTCTCCTTGCGGTCGTATTAATCACTTCTAATGTTTAAGGTCTACTAACGATCCAGGTGTGCTTCGCATAGTCATGTTGTTATTTTTATTTTATTCTTTTGGAGGTGAGTCATCGTCTGAAAACATAGCAATTGTCAAACTACGCCATTGGATTTCTCTGAGGTCAAGCAAATAAATACCACAGATATTATTATTATACTACAGCAGCTTGACTCATACTTGGAGCAATGTTCAATGTTCTGTGTTAGGTCTCCAAGGCTAGAGATTTACACCACTTCCTTACCTCGGACGCCAGAGTCTCGCCGTCCTTCAGCCAGCTGTACGACGGCTTAGGCTTCCCGTTGGCTTTGCACTCCCAGAACAGGTTCTCCTCGATCGACAGCGCCGTGTCCGTTATAGTCTGAAGCCAGTGGGGTTTGGCTGTAAATTAAAATCAAATATGATGAGGATTTTGCATGATAAAAAAGCGATTGTGTAAATCCGAGAGAAGGCGAGGAATGTATTGGATATGGGGTGTTATATATTAAGAACGACCAGCATGCCAGGTAACAAGACAGCAAGATTTTCACTAAATCACACAGATCCTGACAATTGTGTTATCAGCATCAGACAGAAATGAGGCTTAGTAAACAGCAATATCGGGTTTTTTGGCAAATAAATATTACATGCTGCATTGTAACCAAAAAAGGCTTTACAAAAATTCAAGCCTGAATACAACCTGGAAATGAATTGTGACAAAACCCATAAGATCAGGGCTTTCAAAGGCTAAGTGAATATCCTGTTTTTTATAAAGAGAGATATACCTTAAAACACCAATATTACACCGATATTAAACTTGAATACATAATATGTAGGTGTATCAATATATCTTTTTATATTAACATATGAGTTCATATTTGCATGCATTTTTCTTTGAAAAATGTTTGTACAAATGCAGATACCCATGTCAGAAAACCCATATCGTGGGTAAATCTCATGGCCATCTCTATCTTGCTCATTTCACGACATTGGGTCGACTCACCGTGGAAAGAGAGGCGGCCACGTGCCGTGTTCTTGCCTCGGCTGTTCTCCGCCACACACTCATAGGTCCCGGTGTCCTCTTGCTGGAAATTAACAATTTCCAGTATGGCATTGGAGTTCCTCATCTTGACTTTGCCGGGGAAAGGAACGCCGCTGGTTCGTCTCCAGCTTATTTCAGGGACCGGGCTGTGACGAAGGGAGTAGGGAGATAATAGCAGTCAGTCAAAGTGAACGAAATACAGTCAGGCGTGCTGGGTGAAAGCAAAAAAAAACCTTTCCAGCTTATTGTTCCTGAGAAATATGTCTGTCAGACATTTCCCACTCACTCACTTTTTTTTTTTTTGGCTCTGAAAAGAAAATTCGACTCACACAGTAGCAAATCGCCCCACTTTTCCACATGCTGATGATAATGCTATAATTGCTTATATTCTCACATTAGGCAGCACCATACCCTCTCCTTTCAAGTGTATGTGTGAACGGCACCTTCGAACACACACTTCACACACCACTACACATTTGACTTGGCTTACTTTCCCAGTGCGAAGCATTCCAGTTTCACCGTGGATCCCTTAGCAGCTGGAATGGATTCTGGGAAATGAACTTCTATTTTGGGTTCATATTCACCCATCACCCCTAAGGGAGACAAAAGATGTTACAGGTTTTTTCTTCTTCTTCATTACACCATATTATTGTTAATACCACATTTGGCTTGAACCGCTGATTAGAGGAAAAAGTTCCTCGAGACTACAAAGTTTATTTTTCCATATAGAGGATGTTACATGAGCTGCTGAAAGGTTGGGGAAAAGAAAGAAAATCTGAGGGACTTTATAAAAGATTCACACAGCACACCGGGGGGAGGTTGTGCGTGGTGGAGATTTATCATCAGTGGCAATGTGACTTTATTTCAGACTGTATTTCACATTCAAGTCACTATACCAGAGAAAAGACATCCCTTTTGCACTTTGCTTTGGCCTTTACCATTACCAATTACAACCCCCACTGTGTGACAGTACCAATTGATTTTAAGGTCAGTTAAACGTTATTGTATGTAATGATAACTATACACTTATGAAATATTCATGAGTGCATACATTTTAGATTTCCCCACAATGCTTTCAGGACCAAATTAGTATTGTTATTTATTCAGAAATAAAAAAAACAAGCCTCCATTTATTGAATCTTATTAGCTTCTCACCATCATTTCTAAGGACCAACGGAGTGGGCAGACTTAGGACTTTCTCTCGGCTGATGGTATTGTTGACAACGCAGGTGTAGTTGCCCACGTCAGAAGATTCAACTTTGGCAATATACAGACTCCCGGTCTCCTGGGATATAAACCGACGAGTGTCTTGCTGGACAAAGTAGGGGTACTCATTAAAGATCCATGCAAAAGTCAGCTCTAGGATAAAGAGAAACACAAGCACAATTAATGCATTGGGGGGGAAGGGGGGTTCAATCTCCTTCCAGTCAATACATGGACTCTTTACTAGGTATCATCAGACGCAATACTCAATTCAACTTTCTGAAGTTCAACCTTCTGTGAGGACATAATGCTCGCGTATAAATGAATTCCCTTGATCTTATCTCCCGGCTATCAAAAAAACAACAACAACTAAGATATGAAAAATGTGTGTAGTATCGGTTTGGAAAAAGTAGAGGAGAGTAGAGCTGAGGAAAGGGAGCGACACAAATTGGATTACAGTGCCTCACTGGGCTTTTCCTGACACACAGCGCCCAAGTCCCCAAGCGGTGTGGCTCATGTACAGGTATTCATGCACCTTGTGGATGAAAGAATGAATCCACGGCCTGAAGGGTGCGGTAATGGTGCCAGGTGTGGATAAATGGATGGAGAAATGGGGGTGGGATGTCTGGCTGGATGGATAGATAGATAGATCAATAGATGGATGGTTGGGTATGTGTGGGTGAGTGCATGGATGGATCCATGGAATTGAAGGAGGGTTAGAGAGATGGCTGGATGAATGGATCATTGCGTGGATGAATAGTTGAACATGTGGATGGATAGTCGGTTGGATGGTGAGGGTTGGGTGCAGAGAGAGATGGAATCCATGGACTGTTGGATTAATGGATTAAGGAACGGATGGCATGATAGCTGGGAGGAAGGATGGATTACTGATGGATGGGTTACTGACGGATGGGCGGGCGGAGGGTTGGATGGATGGAAGCATGCCGCAAAAGTCCCCTGCTGCCATCATGCATTACAGTGTCATGCAGAAGAAGTGTGTGCTGCACATTTTTTGCTGAAATGACGAGAGGCCCCATCATCTACCACTTTAGAGGTGAAGGGTGGCAGTGCCACAAGGTGCACACAACAGCTGCCAATCAAATCCAGGCCCCCGAGGGTAACAAGCTTGAAAGCTTTGAATTGGATTGAGCATAGGTTGTGAGTGCAGCCGTGCACACATCCACTCATTCTGATTAGGCGAGCACAGGAGTGTAAGATGCTCGACTCTTAGCTATGGGGCCGTACAGCATAGGCACAGCACATGCCTTGACTGAGGCAAACACATTTACAACAGAAAACCCAAGAATTACTCAAAATTGAACTCTCAAGTGTAAACCGGATTGTAGGAAAGTGGAGCACAAAGTAACGCAATCACTTAAGCTTATTGCATTTCAACATGTCTACATATGCAATGTCTACCAGTGGGGATTCTCAGGGACAGGGACTGTTTGAAAATAAGATGGCACCAAATCTCCTGACAGTCTTTGTTGTCAAACTAGGACATAGTGTTCTATGGTGACCCTTCACCCTTCAAGTCTCACAACTCCCCAAATAAATGCATGCCATTAATCTAGAAGGTCATACTTTTTTCATATTCCTTTAAGTCCATCTCATTGCAAACGTACACACAAACAAGTCACAAAGGAAAGCATACTTAATTCGACCAGACAGACAACTCCAAACTAACTCCAGACTAACTAAAACATAGCATGGCTTCTATTGACATACCTTTTCAAACAAACGTGCTCTAAATTCTTGCAAGCTAATTATGTTGGGAGAAATTGCAATTGATTATCTAATTTAGATTTCAAAATAATTTGAGTGAGTTAAGGCTTCGATTTGAGGAACATAATTCAATTTGTGGTAATGTGGGGACAATTCAAAACAAAGAACAATAGAGACCCCTCTCACACACACACACACTAACATTGAAGATATGGTTAGTAACTTTCTGTGGAATAAAACTACACCAGGAATGCTGGCTCCAGGCTGCTTTCAAATGTCTATAAAACACATTGTGTCACTATTGTGAGTAAGTGGGCAATACTTCATCAGTGGTAACCACAGGATAGAGTTTGCTTCAATGAATGTGACAAGGACGAATTACGATTTGCAGGTTTTTACCGATTATTTTGTTGACAACATAAACTTTTACAGCACAATCTGACACAAAGACCACATGAACAGTGTGGAGAGTGGTTTAAATCTTACCTCCAGAATGTGTAGGAGGTCCACAGAGCAAAACCACCCCTTGGCCTTCTCGGACATTAACAGCACTCCTCACTGTTTGGGTTTTGAAGTTTTCAAGGTCTGTAAAAATATGTACAAATCTAAAAATCTAGTATCACACAAGTGTGAAATCATATAGGTTGATAGGTTGACAACACATGATCGCAATGAGCCAACCAAAAATAATTACAGATGACATCCAAAAGACAGCTAAATTAATATTTTTTTCACTCATGGCACTTTTATAGGTCTGAAACTGCTGGGAGACATCTTGTGAGAGATACAAAATGTCACCCAAGGTATTAGCGCTGCTGATGACATAAGTGCGTGGCCATCACTTGGTGATGCCTGCAACTCTCATATGAAAGAAAGGAAGACCATCAGAACATTTAAACAGTAAGCTGAGATAGGATATAGAACGAGGACCAGAGAAAACCCCACAACCATCCACCATACACACAGAGCTGTGTGGAACAGTTCTGACAAATGAAGAGTTTTCTGTGCCGGACGCAATAAGCAACATTGTGATTAAATTCAGTATGCAATGGTAATGCGGCATTCAGAGGCGTCAGCTTCCCCATCAATATGTCCAGTGCAATGCACCCTTTGTGAGTGAATGAAGAGGGTGTTACAAAAAGGAAAAGAAAAATGAGGGCAGGGACAGAAACAGGGACAGGAGAAAATGAAGAGGAAGATTGATAAAACACCTATAGCTCTGTGACTGATGGGGTTAGCAGAGCTGGTGAGAGACACACTCCGTCTGTGCCCTGCAGGCTTCTCAGCCCAGAGGCATCGTGGGTAGAAAACCAAACAAAAGGGAAAGGAGTGTGACCGATAAGAGAAATTAGTAGAATGGGGGAATAGAAGATTATGTGGTGAAGTGGGACAGACTGTGGTTAAGATTAATGAGCAGCTCTCTGGTGACCACTGCTGGAAATCCAACACCAGCCAAGTCACGGCGGGACACCAAGACCAAGAGGACCGCAGGAGGGGACGGAGGTGTTGAAATATAGAACAACCGAGTGCACACCTTGATCTACCCACCAACAAATACACACAACAAACACTCTGCAACAGATTGAACAACACAAACTAATCTAAACAGAAGATGTTTATTATAATGTCCGGCGCTGATGCAACCCTGGGGGAATGGCATAACTCACAGGGCCTTTTAATGGCTGTGTGAGGTTGGGGGTGGGGGGGGGGGGGGGCGCAGTGGAACTGATGGCTTCTTCATCTGATTCACACAAGGACTGGACAAGGAGACGTGGCCAGTGGTGCATCGTGGGTGATATACTGTCCAGATGAAAAAGCTTCAAAGGGTCAAGCTCACCACACACGTACAACTCTGGGAGCCAGAGGCCATTTTGAGGAGGAACAATAGTCTGCTGAGCAGAATCCATCTGAAGCTAGAACGGAGCCTGTGGCGTCTGAGAAGGCTAACTATTAAAGATTAAAGAGGATTGATCTGTGTCCACATTGCTGACATATGATAAGTTTAAGTTTCCCTTCAGACCCAAACACCATCAAGGCAATCTATACAAAAGTATTGCTTGTTTTGTTCCCATGCAACTGAGGCTAAAAAGGCAGTGCAGTGTAGCAGTGAATGGGGTGGCTTCGGGCTGTGGTATTGAGTCGAACAATTAACGATTACCCTTACACACATGGATTGACGGCACGGAGAAACAATATTTTGATAATGAGGTTTTCAGGCCGACAATAAACAGTGATGTAATGGTGAAACTACCCCATTCTCATCAAGGACAGCCAAGGCACGGGGGGGGGGGATGTCAAAAGGTAGACAAGGGCAGACCTTTGCTATAAAACAAAGGCAGGACATTTCTCGTCATCGCGCAGTGGCCTAATTACACACAGCGCCAGCAGAGAGCACCCCACCATGCTGATCCCCGAGACCTCCCTTCTCTGTGCATTAAGCTAGACAATAAATGTCAAGCCGCCCCTCTGCCGGATAGTCCCCTCAACAGAGATTCATTACCAGGCCATGGGCATAATGGCATTCCATCTCTCCAGAGGAAGTACGCAGCTCTCTATCTCGCGCGCCGTGATCAATAGCCAGCAGGCTTGATCGGAAAGGCGGGGAGAGGTGCCTCAGCAAACTGTCTGCCGCCGGCAAGGGGAGAGCCCTGATCCAATACACCTTTCCTCTCCCACCCACGCCACACACGTTCACTCTCATTTTAAATGCCTTATTTGAATTCCGCAATTACGCAGACCACCTACGTTCCCCATCAATTCTGGCCTCCTTCATTCTTTTTACTGATTAAACATTTTGATTGCCGTTTAGAAATGGTTTTGCCCTTTGTGATTGTATAACGGTGACATTAGAAACACGGCATGGTGAAAGCATTATGTTTTTTGTCAATGTAAAAGATTTTAAAGATGATATGAGATAACAAATGGGGAAGGAAGTGCATTGCGAACAATGTGAGCGACTGTCAAATGTTGACATGCTAAGCCAGGGAATTGTTAACTATCATCGTCTATGAACAGGTTCCATGATATCAATACCAAATCCATACATACATGATATATTTAGGTGGCTTAGTATTGGATATTGTTTTAAGGCAATTATTGTATGCCCCAATAGGATTTTCCCATTAGTCTGCTCACAGAATCCGTTAATTGGGCAGAATAGGATAGGATAACACTTTATTGATCCCCCGTGGGGGGGGATTTATGAAAGATATTTGTGAATATTTATGTCTAGACCATCTATTGGTCACTTACATCAGGTGGTCTATTTGGTTTATAGGAATTCAAAACTGGAGATTAAAAGATGCACACACACGCACATGCACACACACACTCCACACTGCCGGGCTACATATGGCTTGAACCCAGGCTACGCATGTACTTGACTACCTCTCTACCACACAACCAACTCCAAGCTCTGTCTATTTTGAGACATCGGGAGAAAACACACGGGACGTTGATATCCCCCCCAGCTATTACACCTGAATGTTTCCGCAGTTTTAGTTGTTCTCGTTCAACAGCAACCAAGTTAAAAATGTCATCATTACTATTGCAGTGGTAAAAGCTATGATGAAGCTCTGAATTACTTACAGCCATGCATCACATCACAGCAGTTCAATAAACCCCTGAAGTCAAGTCAGGCGCCAAGTGACCCCGGGGCTCCACGGAAAATGCTTTATCGTGTCGGCCCCTCCGGGCAGCACATCAACTGGCCATTATATGTATATGTACTTTCTTCGTACAAAGAGGGATTTATGAGTGAAAGTGGTCAGTTGACGCTAGAGTCCGCCGTCGAGAATTGAAGCACAACGATTTTCTTGGTTTGGCCAATCGGACGCACCGCGTCAGGTGGCCATGGAACACCTTCCATTGGTTATTACTAGAGCCCGACCGATATATCGGCGGGCCGATATTATCGGCCGATATTAGGCATTTTCCAAACTATCGGTATCGGCATTTATAATGGCCGATAAATGAATATTTTAAAAAACGGAAGAAACACCCTTCAACCATGTTATAACGCCACAAACCCTACAACCAGCTGATCCAGCTGGAGTCGGGCAGAACAAACGAGTTATCCACGACCGCGAGCGACATGAGCAGAAAAAGCGGCCGGCAGTCCTTCATTTTCAATGAGAGCTGGCGATGAGGAGTGGCCGGCGCCGCGGTGGCAGCGAGCAGCGTGACGCCAGCGTCCAGAGCGACGAGGAGAGTTTATGCAAATGAGCGGTGTCGGTGCAAAGCAGCAACCCGCTACAATTCACGCCACTGTCCTATTTCACAGCGTCGCCGCGCGTCAAGTGCCGCCGAAAAGGCTCTTTTTTCTTTTCTTTCGTTTTCCTTCTGCCCCGGAGATGACTATATTCATAGACATATATACATATGTATATATGTCTATGACTATATTCCTGTTGACGCGCCGCAGTGCGACGCTTCTTATGATAGGAATATTTTACATAACTAATATTAGGGAAATCTGTTCATGTTTTGTTACGCGTTTCTGGAATTTCTTTTTTAAATATATATATCGGCCGATATATCGGAATATCGGATTTTTAAATCACCAAATATTTGTATCAGTATCGGCCTTAAAAATCCCATATCGGTCGGGCTCTAATGTAAAGCAATATTTTTCATCTATCAATCATCCAATCTACAGAGTTTTCATCCAATGTGTCCTTTTGTTGTTGCCGTACAGCTAGATTATTGCACCCTGCTACACTGCGTGCATTCACTTGGTGGTAAGAGGCCATCAGATATATAGACTGGCTAGTGAGTTAATTAAATAAATGAATACATTTGACACATGTTGTGGATGTGGTTTTAAGAAAATATATAATAATATAATAATAATCATCATCATCATAATCGTAATATTCATATGATTAATAATAATAATAATAATATGAATGATAATTTTATAATAATAATAATAATAATAATAATAATAATAATAATAATAAGCTTGTTCTCCTCCCATCTGGTCATATATTGACGCTTGGTCAGATTCGTCATGCTCAAGACGCCTCTTTTGACCCCTCTTTTGGGGTCAAAAGAGGCTCAAGCCATGCCCCTTATGAGATTAAAAAAGGTATATGTGCGTTTCGCTCATAACTTAAATTAGAAAAATTAGACACAGGTCAGATTCTCAGATGTGCAAGTTGGATCGGTGGGGGTGAAGGTCTGGGAAGACTTTCAGCTCAAAATCTCAAAGCGGGCCGCGGGCTGACTTGAGACATCACGAGAAAAATAACATCATTTATGGGACATTTATTGGGACACAAAACATGTTGCTGACAAGTGCTTATCAACTCAAAAACACATAATCTTAAATGTCATCATTAAAGTGAACACGCTGCGACAGGTTCCATGTTCATAGCTCCCCGTCATAATGCACATTCAAAAAGTGAATGGGCCGGTTGTACATGATGACACTCTGTATCTCAGCTTAAGAATGAGATGAAGTCATTTGCATCACTTTCTGCAGGGCTAGAGTCACCAAATTAATAATCTAATGTGTCCTTGAGGCCCTCTTTCATATAAAAGAGACCAGGTCTCGAGCTCACTCCCAAGTGAACTTGACCCCTAGAGGTCACCTATGAATGATCTACTTCCTTGTTGTCTAGATACCCAAATGGATCACTTCCTGTCAGGCTAGAGCCCCCAAGTTAATAAATGCAATTCAAATTGAGATTCAACGTATCCCTGATTTGCAGCAACGTATAATACCAACATTTTCTTTTGGCGACTGGGTTGCGTTTTTCATTTCAGAAACAAACCCGAACCAGTCTATGACCCGAATACACATATGATTACAATGATGAACCTAAACGTCAGCAGCTGAAGCCATGGGGCGCCTCTTGCGTCTTGAGCATGACGCCAGGGAATCTGACCAAGCATCAGTATATGACCAGATGAGACGAGACCTTGTTGTAATAATAATAATATTCGGAAAAAACTGAATATATAGGGGGCACTAGGAGGTCTGTAGCGGTACCAAGAGTTGAAGTGTTGTGTAAGAACCATTGATACCATTAAAGGGTAAGTAAACCCCCAAAATAACCTTTTTTCAGTAGTGGGTCTCACAAACTGTTGGTGAACATCTCTATGTTATTTTTTCACTAAAATGTATAATGTTGTTAAACAGGGGAAATTCTCCAGAGTGGTGGTTTTCTATTTGCAGCCGAGCTCAAGCGAGTGTGACGTGGGTTTTTAAAACATTTGACAACAGCGCTTTGCAGTTGCTCCTATGGAACCCAATGTGTCCGTTTTTTGTAAAACCATTATTACTGTCACGACTGCTCAGACCGCATTTTTGTAAATGTAACCTGGACGTGTGTCCCTCTCTCTTATAGAATAGATCTATGCTGCTGATCTAAGTATAATATCTACAATATCTAAATCTAGGGTCTCTATCAAAAATCTTAGACCTAGGACCATACAGCTCAGAATTATCACAGGTTTACTCAGATTCACGCTCACTGATCTTCTAGGCTAGGGAACGGAGATTGGCAGTAGCAGGCTCTGTATGGGAGTAAATAAGACCTCCAACCCACATCACACACAGGACCAAAGTTTTATGAAACAGAAAATTATCTTCATGTAAACATCCTGTTCAGTTTAATTTACCTTCTGTTAAAGTAGGAATATCTTCCTGTACAAATATTTAACTCAAATATACCATTAAAAAATAATTTTAACAACCAAAATGGATGTAAAACAACAATAAATTATTTCAATACCTCAAAAGAATTTGGAAAAAAATAATAAATGTGGTACCACTTCACAGTTTCTCTGTTAGACTCTTTTAAATTCACTTAACGTTGTTTGTCTTTCCGGTTTGAACCATTTACTTTGAATGTTCCTCGGTTGTCAACCTTCAGTTCCTTATGATGTCAGTTTTAATCAGTTATCAGTTTACCTTGGTTGTCAACGGTCATTTATTGGTTGGTCTTGGCCCAAAGAACAAAAAACAACCTGAGTTTCAGGCGGAATAAAGTAGCAAAAAAAATGGATAAAGAGCTTCTCAGATGGGTTTCATTTTGTTTTGGTTCCTACCGTCCTCCTAGTACGGCAAGCATCCTCGTGTCGACGTCCTGACACGCAGAAGGCATCCACGAATAGCAATGAAGTCCTGGACCACGATGAAGCACTTCCTCACATGGCAGACAGAATCGTCCCTCAAAAAAAAAGTCGGCACACAAGTATGCAGAACGGTTAGACTTTCACACTTTTTAAATGTATTTTCCCCTTAATGTCCTTGGTTTTAAAATAAAAAATTAATTGCATTTTAACTAGTTAAACCATACATATGAATTAAATATTCCCTTTTTTAACATATGAAATGAATATATGAAATCCATTGAAAAAACATGTACACCTAGCTTTAACATGTAAATTGTAATTTATGCAGCTTGAATCATGAAAAATATACCGTAGCCTACTAAGTTTGTAACACATTGAATGTAAACACCATAAATATAGCATTCATCTGGCCTCTGCATCACTCGCAGTTGGGGTTACACAGCAACAGCTACGGTACGTGAGCTGCGCATAGCCAGAGACAGTATTAAGGAGGAGACGTCTCACTCGCGGCCATATTGGAAACGCTTTTCGGGCAGCTATTTGGTCTTAACAAGACCAGGGCCC
>JAOPJI010000025.1:15052303-15065442 GCA_027122695.1 Merluccius productus
TCCCCAACCCCTGCCCAAGGGGACCGCCCGCGCCCCACCCCCCCCCCCCCCCCCCCGCCACCACCACCGGCACCCCCTCCACCCTACCCCTCACCTCCGTTACATTTTGGACTATAGGGCCTCCGGGGGCCCCGGTGGACCTGGTGGTTAGCAAGATTACGGACACCGGCGTCCAGCTCTCGTGGGGGTCCGGACCCGACAACCACAGCCCTGTCACCAGCTACACGTTGCAGTTCAGGACCCCCTACTCTATAGGCTGGCAGACCGCCCAGACAGGTGACACATCCTCCTCCACCGCCACCAGATAATATCGACGGAAGAGCCCCGTACATTTTTATTCGTAGTCTTTTGTTATCCGGAAGGGGTGACACAATAGGCTAAATTCAACGGCGTAAAAAGGTAATTGTTGCTAATCATGGAGGTTTTTATGTTTGATCAATATGTGCTGAACAAGGCACTTAGCGAGACACTTTGACTCTACCTTCAGTGAAATGTTTGGCGGTTGTTAAAGGCCTGTTCTTTATGCAATGCGTTATTTATAAGAACATCGCCTCCTCGTTCACCAAAAAGATGAGGAGGAGGATTTATTTTATCAGAGGGTTTTTGTGTTATGTTCATTATGGCAGGAATTGTTTAACATTCAACTCATAGATGCATTGTTATAACCTGCAGGTTTAATAATAAGTCAAGTTATTGAAATTATTATCACACTGCATATTAATACTATAAATAATGAATATATCATGTTCCTGAAAGAATTGTGCTTCACATTTGGACAAAAAACTAACTTTATTTATAGCACGCTAAATTAAAACAGCAATTCAAAGTACAAGCAGCAATACAAAGGTGCTTAGATATATTAAAAAAAACAAAAAATGAAACACAAAATCCTGAAGTAAAACCCATCAATTCTGACTTCTTTAATCCTAGTTCCTGATTGTGTGCCTGGGCAGATGTCGCACGCCTCTGTGACAGGTTTGAAACCCTGGGTGGAACATGAGTTCAGGGTTGTGGCCATCAACGGTGTGGGCGTAGGGGAGCCCAGCGTGCCCTCCCAGCACGTTCGAACCAAAGCCGCAGGTACACACCGCCCCGTGATAAACTAATAATCAAACCCTAATCCCCTGTTAATGTCTGTGATCTCTCACTCACTCACCTATTTTTTAATTGGGTTCTGTTTGTGTCTGAAACATTGCCGTCAGAGTGCCTCTGTGACTGACTCTGTAGCCTACGGGAAAAAATCGGTGGCGCGTTTCCGTGGTTAATCTATTGGTTCACTGCATCTTTCATACTTAATAGCAGCATACATGAACTTTAGAAATAAGTTCATAGCCTGTTCGGCTGTAAATGATTGAGCAGATGAGGTGGACAACATTACTATTTAGTCAATTGGTAGGCGCTTTTATCCCAAGCCACGATAGATGCATGAATATAGATGCATGTCATTAAGGTGTCTACAGGTAGACTGCAGCGTGTGGGGATTTGATGCAGAACCTTTCAGCTCAACCACAACCACAGACTAGACTAGACCTTTTGTTGTTCAATCTTAAGACTGAATTATGATACTTAACACAAATGGAAGCTAATACTCGCGTTGTCGCCGTATGTCAGCCCTCCGCAATTTTAATGCCACGATTAATTGGAGCCTTAAGTCGACAGAAATCATTTGTCAAAAATATCCGGCGACACGCCACGGAGCAGTAAATTAATGGGAAGTGTATATTACATGATGTTCTGTATTTTCGGAGGCAGCTCCCCGGAGGCAGCACCCTTGTGCTCGCGTCCCGCTGGTTAAATTCCAGTGGGGCTGGACTCCCACTGGTTTCCTGCTGTGCCTCATAAAATGACATCATACATGGCTAGTCATACCTCACTCAAAACCCCAAGCAAGTACAACTGATTACAATGTGCACCCCCCCCCCCCAAAAAAAAAATTAAACGAAAACGGGTTTGGAAATTGAGTCACGGTCTCTGCCTGATGATGCCCGATGTGATCATGTTTAAAATAAATCATTTTTCTGTGTCTTTAAACACCTTAAACCCGGCCTTGCGATCAAAGCCTCGTGGAAACCTCCAGTATGTGGAAGAATAATGTTCCTGTTTTCTGTACATCCAGTTCCAGAAGTGGCCCCTGTGAATGTGAGCGGTGGGGGAGGCAGCGGGGGAGAGCTAGTTATCTTGTGGGAGGTAAGAGGATCACGGCTCATGTTTTAAGTAAGGGCCTCTGCCCTCTGTGACACACCACTTTTTAAACGTATATATTTTTGAAGTCATAATAGCTGAATTTTCGCCAGCGTTAATGAAACGGGTCTATATAAAGTCCTAAAAGTTGATTTGCTAAATCTGACTAATCAAACAAAGGATGGAAGTCTAAAAGGTGAGAACATGTCACTTAGAATCTCATTATATTGTGATTGTCATTGCTCTGGCATTTATTAATGTCTATTTTGGGTTGTGGCTGCAGAATAACTAGACAAAATGCTTTGTGTTTGTTTCTGTTTTACATAGTTTGCCAAATATCCAACTGCTTTGCTTTTACCTTTTTGTTAAACCTGATTAGTGTAACACACACTAACATTATGCACGAGTCCTGACAGCACTTTGATATCTTTGTCCTACCTGTGCCGAGAATCTCACAGAGGAGGAGAGGACATGAAACAACAGAAACTTGGCTCGTAGGCGAATCACAAGCAAAGCGTTTGTGTCGCCGAGCAGAATGTTTACCCGGTTGTCTGTTTGCTCCGTATCCCAGGGGCCCTTGTGTGCTTAAGGCATCACTACCCAGTCCAATGAACTCCTAGTGGCACAACCTTGGACGATATTGAACAAATAATAATAATTAAAAGGGGGGAAAAAAGATGTATAGAAAAAAATCTGTTATCTGATACATAATGTGCTATCTTAGCTTCATCTTCCATTGCAACATCTAGTGAAGGAAAGCATTAAAAATTCCCCAAAATACAATAAATAAATCAATGAATAAATATTGACGACCAAAAGATCCAAAGTTTTAATGGTCCACTCCACTCTACTCTAATCTCTAATCCAGCCCATCCCGGACGAGCAGCAGAGCGGTGAGGACTTGGGCTACATCGTGGCTTTCCGACCGCGCGGCGCCCGCGCTTGGGCCCAGACGGTGCTTGCCTCGCCCGACGCGTCCCGATACGTGTACTGGAACGACAGCGTCACGCCCCTGTCCCAGTTCGAGGTGAAAGTAGGGGTCTACAACGCCGTCGGAGAGGGGCCTTTCAGCCCCGTGGTCACCGTGTATTCTGCCGAGGACGGTCAGTGCAGTTTACGCTTCACTCATTTACTCAAGGTAAATCGCTTTATCCAAAGCGACTTACCAGCACATTTAGAGTCATTAAGGAGGGATTAGACATCTTGCTAAAGGAAACCTACTGTAGACACTGGGGATTCAACCCAGGAATCTTCTGTTGGGATTCAATCCACTACATTATCCTGCTACAGCTCGCTTCCTGTTTACATCCTTTTGATTACACACTCATGCATTGCAGTACTTCTCAATAACAGAGAAACATCGAGACGGATGGGACTTTATTTTGGTTGTTTAGTTTCAAAACCTCTCCTGCTCTTTTCTACTCTCTGGACAGCTCTCAAACCGTACCTACAGCAGCTTGAAGTGTATTCATTGTTTGTATTGAATGTGCCGCATGTGTCCAGAGCCGTCGGAGGCTCCGTCCAGACTGCGGGCCGGCAGTGTGTCGTCCTCAGAGATCGAGGTGTACTGGGAACCAGTTGCACCCGCTCCTGGCAGTGGGAGAATCACTGGATATGAGGTATGGACAAAAAAACTCAGCAAAAACGAATATTTCAAGTGTTAGTCAAGCCCCTGTTTCAGCCCGAGGGGGGTCGTGTTATTTTAATAACGGTGAGAAAATGGCATAGATTACTATGTTGATGATTACATAAGACATTTTGGGTTCACTGCCCTTTGAATTAAATTGTCCATCTATGGAATATTTAAACAAGAGGGATATACATCCCATAATATAGCCGCCAAAAGCACAATATACAAAGTTTGTTTGAACTTGTCACCTGCCGGCCTCGAAGCAGATAGATATTAAAATGTTGACAAGTTATTAACATACGAGCTGTTTATTAGTCACAGTCTGATCTCAAGGATTAAATAGGGAGGACATATGTTCACACCTGTTCCAGTTTTCCAAAACAACCGAGTGTCCTGGGAAGCCATTGCTGTGAAAATGAACACGAACATGATCGCAGCACTCTACAACAAACTCTCCCTTGGGTGTTGACGCGAGAAAATGTGACTCATTGTTTTTTGGGGGAAAAACGTGATATTTCAAGCAAAAACATGAAGCTGCAGCCCGAGTTACCTTCTAACCTTGCTGGAGAAACTTTGGAGGTTGTATCATCTCATCGGGGGGGATATGTGTCCCCGAGCCCAGCTCAGCCGCTCAGGATGCCTCCAGCGTCCTCCACGGGCACTGACTGTGGAAAGGGTCATTATTCAGATGTTACACACCCCTCCAGGCCACTGTCTCTCTGCAGGAGCTCAAGGAAGCCATCTGAACAGCACCCTGTCCTCTCCCAGCGCTGCACACCCACATCCAGAATGGCTGGCCTCACAAGGTGCCAGAGGAGCTGGCCGTGTTCCCCTGAGTCAAACGACGACACTTGTGGGGCGAACACGCTTTGCACAGTAGTCCCTAGTGCTTTACGTGTGCATGTTTGGACGATGGCGCAATGAGGGCCCAACTGGGCATTGTGAAGCTAAAACAGCGCTGCTGAGACCTGGTGTGGCGGCGGCCAGGGATAGACAGAGACATTGAGGCCCTGGTCGAGGACTGCTCTGCCTGCCTCGTGAGTGGCCAGACATGCCACACCTGTTACCTCTTGCCTCTCAGCCCTGGGATCACCTGCAGCGGGACATCTGTGGTGAGATCCACGGGGTCCCCCTACCGCCAACGCTTATGGTGGTTGCCTAGGGCCGACCATCAAAATGGCAAGGGCTCACCACTACAACGCTTAGTCAATGCAAAAATGAATAAGAACATCCGAACTTCCGAAGTACATCGATTTTCTCAAAACGTCTCTTGAAAATTACCACTATTTTACTGTACGTACCGTGGAACGATTTGGAGACGTCATTGTCGGCCTACGTCAACGACCGTCGTGCCTGCAGACGTCACTACAGTTGCATAACCGTGAGCCTAATCAGTTGAGACTTATCGTTCCCCTATGTGCTATCGCAGCTGCATACAAACCATGTCATGTTCGCGTGAGCCAATCCAAACGACCCCATTGATGTCACCGTCACCGGTGCCGTCAGCGCATCTTACTGGCCTACAGAGTGCGGCTTGAAACCATCCCTCCCCCCCCCCGCCCCCTGACACTTTTTCAGCACTTGGAATAGGTTGATATGTTAAAGGGCTCCATTTACGCTCTTCTACCTCTAGTTATAATGATGTTATATCTCCCATGTGCTTTGCCCTTCGTGGCTTGGAAGAGCTTAAAGGCAGCCATGATGAATGCGCAGCCTGTAGGTCTGAACTAAGTACTGAGAGGAGAGAGAGGACGGAGCAAAGGAAAAAAAAACGACAGCTCCTAGTTCCTACGAGCCGCCACACAACTCTTATAAGATAAAAAAACGTACATTATTAATCCCAGGTAAGAAATCTGGGTGTCACCGATGATTGTAGCAAAGGTAAGATTTTATAAAATAAGAATAAAACTTTCAAGAGATATCCAAAAAAAGTATGAATAACACAAAAAGAATAGTGGAAATGTAGCTGCAAAAATAAATGTCTACGTTGTCGTCAGCGTTGAGGTAGATATTATCGGTGGTCTATGCTGCATTATTGGAGCTATACCTTATCAACCGGTATACATAAGTGTCTAGAGTGACTAAAGTGGGCCAGTCTATCAATTATACATTATTCACCATTCTACTGACGTATACGGTACATTATATTACCTGGTCTTCCCATGGCTACCGTGAGAAGGTTGAGAGGAACCATTTAACCTTTTCCCCGAACCCAGACAGCCGTCGGGGGGGGGTTGGACATGGGGGACAAAATGGCGGAATAGTGTGTAACTTGAGTGACATTCAGGGACCAGAGAAGGTCATTTAATAACGGCATATGCCCAATGTCTCACTCAGCCACGTTGTACCTGTCCGCGGTGCCGAAATAGCAGATGTCGGATGTTTGATAACAATGTGACATCGCACGTCTGGCTCAAGGCGAACGCCGCATTCGTAAACAAGCCCGCCTTGCAATATTGGCAGTGGTGATGTCATCTGCATGCATTCAAATGGAGAGAGATAGAGAGAGAGCCAGAGAGAGAGCCAGAGAGAGAGAGAGAGAGAGCGCCAGAGAGAGAGACCTGGCCAATAGGACAGCATAAGAACTGGCCCACGGTATTGCTTTTTGTGGGAGATAACGATTTAATACTTCTTTCTCTTTTTTTTGTATTCTTTGTATTATAAATGAATACATAAGGACACAAATACTACTTATATGATTTCATCTATCTTCACCAATTTTTTCGCCACGTTTTTTCATTGCATGAACTTTTTTAAATTTGTACTTTACGCTGTGTAAACAATGTTTAAAGCATATCGGTAAACCCAAAATTGTTACTTGTTTGTTTTAACCATTGTAGGCTAATATTTCTTTTATAATCTTCAATCTAAGCCAGTTTGTCACTGTTACTAAAATACGACCTTAATGGGGCGGCAGTAGCTCAGTCCGTAGAGGACTTGGCTTGGAAACCGGAGGGTCGCCAGTTCAAGTCCAGCACGGACCACAGTACAGAGTGATGACTGGTGGCTGGGGAGGTGCCACTTCACCTCCTGGGCGCTGCCGAGTTGCCCTTGAGCAAGGCACCCAACCCCTAACTGCTCCCTGGCGCTGCGGTTACGTGGCAACCTCTCACTCCACCATCTCTCCTTGCCTGTGTGTGTGTGTGTGTGTGTGTGTGTGTGTGTGTGTGTGTGTGTGTGTGTGTGTGTGTGAAAAGTCGAGTGATAAAATTAATTTCCCCAATGTGGGATTAATAAAATCTTCTCCTTCTTAATTTAGAGAAAACAGGTGTGAAATCCTGTTTTTGCCAGTCTCCGCCAGCCAGTTTGTGAACGTTATACTCTGTTATGCTCCAAACTTTTTTCATGTTTGATGTTAATGGCCGCCTCCGAGAGAGGGTTAAACTTCTCAGACATTAGTATAACGCCAGGGTGTGTGGCGCATTTCATGTACAACAAATTAACCATACAAATTAGCTATTTTTGTATTGTTATGATTATTGCAATTATGATTATTATTATGATTATGATTATGATTATTATTATTATCTTACAAGTGATCTATATTATATGCAAATCAACCACACAAATTAACTATATGATATTATTATTATTATTATTGTTATTATTTAAAAAATGAACTGTATTATATACAAATGAGCCATACAAACTGTGTCATCCTTATTACGAATGTATTTGTGGTGCAGGTTCTCTGTTGGGAGGAGGGGACAGAGATGAGTGGAGGCGAGCGTATGAGGGTACCAGGGGGAACACCAGGGCCAGTGGGGGCCCTGTTCTCGGGTCTGAAGCCCAGCACTGTGTACCTGATCACCGTCCGGGCATGCAACAGTGCTGGCCTAGGCCCCCCCAGCCCTGTGTGTAACATCACCACCAAGAAACCACGTAAGACCACAGATATGATATATTGCTTTACCATTTTGTCATTTTTGTATTTGATTTATGTAGGGCAAAAAAGTAAATGCATGGCATGAGCAGTACAAAGGTTCAGAGAATAAAACATAAAAGCAACATGGTTCTTATTTCCAATGTGGTCCTTGGTGTAAGTATACAGCCAATAGCAACAATAACAACATACATTATAAACACGACAACAACACGACAACAGTGATTGGAAAGATATGATTGCTAAAAGAGTTATTACCTACTAAAAGATGCCAATTTTTTTTTACATTTGTCAAAAAATAAATAGGAAACAGTCATCTCAAAATAACTTATGTTGACCTACCCACTCTATTCTGTAGAAAGTGTGTCCACAATGACTTGCAGTGAATACTTTTTTATTAGATACAGGTCAATAATGAGCAGGTAGGGCTTACAGATAGACTGCTTACATTGGGGTTCGAACCCAGAACCTTTTGGCTGGGTGTCAAAACACCTCAACCACTAGACGATCAAGGAAAAACAAAAAAGTTGAATATGCTCATCCAAAAAATGTGTTACCATGGAACTGACCTAGTTCATGCTAAATTGAGTGAAGCCTATCGAGGACGTGGATGTGTCTTATAATTACACACACACACCAACACCTATGAGAAAAAATAATCAGTTAATGAATGTCCTCATTAATTTGTGTTTGAGGTGTGACTTGGGGGTTGAGAGAGAAAATATGTTCCAGTCGCTTACCAATTTGCTCGTCTTTTTAATGGTCCTCGAGATGCAATCAGCATGGATCATGGATTTCCATGTCATACGTGCATATATGTGACATTAACGTCGTCTCCTCCAACACATCCCAGCTCCCAGTCAGGCCCCTGGACGGATCGAGTGGAACCTGACCAACTCCAGGATCTTTCTGAATTGGGAACACGTCAAAGCACTGGAAAATGAGTCGGAAGTGACGGGCTATAAGGTCAGTGTGTCAGCGCGATAGCAGAAAGATCTTAACTGGGAAAACAATATCCTCGCTAGCTGCCACTAGCATATCAATAAAGTGGCTCTCTAGGTTGCGGTATAGGGCGGGGGGGGGCTGATAGAGCTCACCACTCCAGTGTCAAGTTATGGATCCCTTCCTGTCTGGCTCCTCCAAATTAAAAGATCTTTCCCAGGTGATAAAATGAGAGCCGTCACATTGAGGACCGAGTGAATTGAGGGGGCCCAAGCCGTCACCCCCAGTAAATCCATAAATGTCATTCTTTGAATTTCGCACAGCGTTTTGTTTTTATAGCAAACTAATTTTACGGATAATTGCAATTAATTCCAACTCAATGTTTTCTACTATTTATTTATTTGTTTATTTGTGTATTTATTTGTAATGTTTTATTTATTTTTTGTCACTGATATTTGGTTGACATTTTCTTTTTTAGACTTTCTTAGACTTTTACTTTTCTGTTGTAAAAGTATTTTGTTGGTTATAATGTGAATGTTTGAAGGATACGACATTCTTGAAAATATCCAATAAAAACAACCTCAAATACCTCCTTTGGTGCTAACATTTACAATCATTATCTCAACATAACAACTTCAAGTAAAAGATTTGAGAGAAGAACTATTCTTTTATTTCTTGGTCGTTCATTGTGTGTGTGTGTGTGTGTCGTCGTTGTTTCCCTTCTGTCTCCAGGTGGAGTACAGGGAGGTCTGGCAGGGAAAATCTCGTATCCTGCAGACCAACAAGACCAGCGTGGAGCTGCAGGTCCCCTCCGACGAGGAGGAGGACTATCTGATCCAAATCAAAGTCCTGACAGATGGAGGCGACGGCGGCAGCAGCAGCCCTATCCGAATACCAAAGATGTCTAGTAAGGCACACACCACCAGTACTTTAATGAAGATAGGAAGAAGAATATAAAGTATTAAACGAGCAAAAGTTAATGCAAGATTTAACACATTTATCAAGACAAAGTATCTTATTAAGTAGCTCTTTGTGGCCACCCGACACAATCTCTGACAAACTTTCTTACAGCACTGACAGTAAATCTGTGAAGGGAGACATCAAAATGACCTCCAAAGGGAGATATTAAAATGGCATGTATCTCTACTATGGCTCAATTTGGATAGAGAGAAAAAAACTACAATTGCTGAGGTAGCATGCTAGCTAGCGAATCTTGTGCCGTTATTATTAACGTTACATAAATATTGCAGAATTTTAAAGGCGAACTTCACAGGACTCTTCATGTTAACCCGTTGTATTCTTCGTGTTCACAGGTCTGAACTCAAAAGGAAACAGCGACCCAAAATCAAGATGGATTTGTTGTTTTGTACTTTTGATAGTCTCACGGATGACGTATTAGGATTGTCTCTGTCTAGTGAACACACTGTCTAGCAGGCACTGCTTCTCATTGGTGACAGGTGAGAGTGGTAATTATTTTCAACTACATGATATGCATATTAAAATAGGTGACGGGGACCATTTGTTTTGGAAGATGTAATCAAAAGATATGTATCTGGACTAGTACTTGTGTCATTTTCATCTGTATTTGCAGGCAGATTATGATCATACTTGTTGTACTTTGGTTCATAGTGTTTAAAGGGACCTGTTCTAAGGTTGATTCTATCATTTCTTAAGCCTTCTACTCTTATCTGCTTGTCTTTAACCACCATGCTATTAACATTTCTATTGAGCAGTTAATTTGATCAGTTCATCTGACGCAACAAATGTTGAAGCTATA
This sequence comes from Merluccius productus, assembly GCA_027122695.1. Lineage (NCBI taxonomy): Eukaryota > Metazoa > Chordata > Actinopteri > Gadiformes > Merlucciidae > Merluccius > Merluccius productus. The sequence goes on from JAOPJI010000025.1 coordinate 15,062,717, forward strand.
CCTTATTGACAACATTTATTTTGCTAATTTCCAGCTGCAACACTTGTTGCGTGCTTGTCCACCTGTTAAGTGTGGCTCCTTTTTTTCCCTCAAAAATAAACCTTCTCTTTCTTGTCAGCGCATGTGAAACATTACACACATATCTCTTCAGGTTCCACCTCCTTGTGAAAGCTGCGATGTGCTTGTACACATACAAAATCGAGAGTTGAGGGAAATTGGAGGTCTTGGAGAAGAAAGTACAAAAAAAGAGTGTTGTTGTGACAAGTCATTCTTAATACGCCATCCGAGTGTGGGGAAAGCAGCCCTTTTCAGAGAGGTTGACAGATTTATTAGTACCTGGCGGTTACCAGAAGGCTAATTGTGTCCCATTCTGCAATGCTGGGATTTATTTATTTTGCTAAAGGTCAGGCTAATCAACACCATGGGGAGAATTTTGTATTATTGTCCTTCATTTGTGTTACTGTGCCTGTTAATGTCGTTAATTAAGTTTTTGGCTCTGACAATTAATTATGTCTCTCAGAACATTTAAAAACACATTCAGTCTATAAATGTTTCTTCCACAGTGCAACATGTACATTACATTTACATTCAGCAGATGCTTTTATTGTTTGTAAGTTACTTACAAACAATATCTTGGCAGTTAAGATGCACCACTAGGATGTATGTCAGAGAAGTGTGTGTGTGTGTGTGTGTGTGTGTGTGTGTGTGTGTGTGTTTTTGTGTGTGTGTACTCAGCGTCCTAACATTATTTTCCTCCCTTATTTCTGTTGACAAAGCAGCCAATCAACACAATGAGTGGAACACCTACTGTTCTTCAAACACACACACACACACACACACACACACACACACACACATGCATGGTTTGTGGTTTTGAATGTAATGGGGGGGGGGGAGCTAGTTATCATAGAGGGAGGCTGGTGCCGTAGCTCACTTCTTCTCTCGTATTGTTTGGTTGATCGAACAACACAACCCCTAACTCCTGACATTTTAATATTTGGTAACTGAATTTACAAGTTTAAATGAACACAAAATATTGAATGTCTTTATTCGCCTGCATTTACTGCCGCATTTCAGTTATGTGCCATCCTTCCAAGCGGTTCATTGGTAGTAACCCCAACACCCAGTACATCAGTGACTGATGTAAAATGTTGTAAAATGAATTACTTCGATGCCATTTCTAAGGGATTTTACGAGTCTCCTCTGTATAGACTGTAAAACAATTGGTTACTCGTTTATTATACAGCTTAACATGCCATGTGCCTTTCTTTAATCCTGCATATATATGTATGTTCCTTCATTTACTTACTGTAAGTGGTGGTACTTATTTTGGGTCTACGGTTTTATTGTTTTTTATCTAATCCATTGATGAACCTTTCTAGTGCTGCATCCGTGATGTCACTGATACAGTAGTACATTAATATATATATTAACTATAAAATCCTGTGTTCCCACCGCATTGAATTCTCTGGAGGGGCTGGGGGGTTGTTATAATTCATCAACCATGTATGTACGTGTAAATTAGTTTAATAATGATTTTTGTCCTTTGCTGGTTGCTTGGAAGATGCTTTAGTATCTCAATACTATTGTATTCATGTGTTGATTATCTCTGTGAGATGATGTTAAGGTTCAATAAAGATTTCACATTGAAACTGGCCTTTGTTCGACGTGGTTTAGTTCATTGTGCTCGCCTACCAGGCAAGACGTCTGCTGCGAAATACAAGGTAAATGCACAGAACCCGGCTAGTCAAATATCATACGGTGGAGAGTGACAGCCAGAGCAGACCTATCAATATATTAAGTTACAAACATTGAGCAGATATTGTGTATCTTGGTATGTTACTTGTTTGAGACACAAGATTATAAGAGAGACCTATTGGAGAGTCCACCCTCTGAATGTAAACTTGTGGTTGAAACCACTGTGCATGTATAAATCCTAACCAATAGATTAGAGGCATCTCATCCGGCCAATAGGAGAAGTGCTATATACCCATAAATATCCATGGCCCTTTTAGACTAGAAACTTTACACACAATTAAATGATATCTTTTATAGCGTAGGTAGAGTAATTATATGTAATTTCCCAGAGTTTGTACATTTTTCCACAGGGTCATACAAAAAAATAATAATCTACTAAATGTATGCAAAACAGCTACACATATGTTTCAAGATGTGTCCTCTTTCATTTAAATATAATTGTGGAATAGTACAGATTAAAATTGGACAAACCAACACAAAACAAGCAGTTTACTAAAGGCAACTATATATATATTTTTTCGTTCTCTAAAAGTTGTGCTTCACTCAATTTCTGCAAACAAAGGGCCACTCTGCACTGACAATAAAGTTGAATCTAATCGAATACATAGACATATGTTCAGTAATTATAAAACCCCTCTGTGGACTGGAAATTGTCGATCTCAATATCCCTTTATAACCGTAATTATCATTCCTAAGTAAAACGTTTTAGTAAAGCACTTTTCAGTGTTGTTTTCCTAATTTCCTGTCTCTCACACATTGTGTGAGAGACAGTTGTGTGCTTATTTTTGAGTTCATTTTGACAAACGGGAGGTAGATGGTGGGTGTAAAGCTCCTGGGTTCAGACAGCTACATCTGTGATTGATTGGAAGTGCTGTCCTTGGCATTTATCACTATGGAGTTATTTTAGTATCAATATTAATGAATGCACAGAGAAGGATTCACACTTGTATTTTGTGATTCATATATAA
>JAOPJI010000025.1:15073090-15084479 GCA_027122695.1 Merluccius productus
TAGCATTACCATGCCAACCACCCATCCAGTCCGTAAACGCCAGCAGTGAGCTTCAAAGAGACAATGATGCAGTCTGCCCCGTTACTTTGGTAGTTGTAAACCTTGGCTTTTCCTCGGCCGTATCACCACCCTTGGCGTACATTATTTTCCAATAAGGGGACAGGCTGGAGTGGTTTAATCCACTTATACCACAGTTACCAACAATGATTAGATATTGTACTTTCATCTATAACATTATTGTTTTTCAAATTGACATAATCAGCTGAAATTGAAATATTCTTCCGCGGCGCTTTGGGCATATTGTTTTTGCGTTGTCAAGGAAACGTCTGGTCGATAATATTAGCTATTGTTTTTCATGTTGAATTTGTAGCGCATTGATTCGTAACTGGTAAAGTCTGTTTAAACCAAAAGTAAATATGTGTTTAGAGTTTGTCACACTATAAAAAGGTGTTATTAACCACCCAGCCATATTTGAATGATTAAAAAATATATGATACATTAAATATAATATTTTATTTCTATTTTTATTTTGTTTTTATTTTATAAAATATGATATGTAAAATTAGGACTAAAAATCGTGAAAAAATAAGAATTCTCAGCTCTGAGACGCTGGGGGCACTAAACCACACCCAAATAATAACTGTCAAACTAATAACTGTCAAACTAACAACTGCAAACTAATAACTGTCAAATAATAACTGTCAAATTAATAAATGTCAAACTTGCGCTTGAGCGTGACAAACAACGTATATATATTATATATATATATATATATTCATCACAAAATGCACCCTTACCAGATGGGGGGAGCTCATCACATAACCTATCATCAAAAATATAAATGCGATGCAGTATCGACTAGTAAGCATTGCTAATGTGAGTGCTCAGTTATAATCTCTGTAATTTTCTGCTGTAGAAAGTCTTGCTATACACAGTGGCTTTGTGCTCTGAATGTATTTCCCAGTTTTGTCCAAGGTTGAACATGAGGAATCTCTTTTCACCCTCTCACTCATACTAATCTTTTTTCTTTTTCTTCTGGTGTATCTGGTGTACGAGGGGTGAATGGATGGGGTATATGAAAGGTTCAATTGACAGCCTCTGCACACAAACCCTCTTTGTGATTTTGTAATCTCGTACTTAAGAGGTGAAATGGCCAAAATTATCTTTATCTAAAGAATTTAGCCCATTTGGGAGCTCATTCCATTCTACTAGAAATAGCCTGTTCTGGTCCTGATGATTGCATTAGCTTTTAGAAGAGGCTGCATACATAGTCCATTATATTCTGGGGGCAATGTAGCCTCCACCCTACAATCATTCTCCCTTTTTGTATCCACTTGCATCAATCTTGCTCGCTCTTATCACTTGACAGGGAATCTGGAGGGAACCCAAATGTATCAGGCATTTTCCTACTTTGGTGCACCAGTGGTCTTCTAACTGATGGATACAAGTTACTGTAATTGAAATTAAATTAAAATTCAATCTGTTGTGTAATTCAACATTAAATAACACCTTGTTAGTCACTTTACCCACCAGTACCCAGGCATACAATAGTGGTGTTACTGGCAGTTTCATTACGTTTTTCCAAAAGTTGACAGTTGACCCGAAACTGAAAATGATCAGGGTCGTTTTTTTTAAATAATAAGATGACCGTCTTCAGGGATGTATCAATGCTTTATGATGCTATTATGCTATTATAAGTGTGGTATAGTGTTATACGTCTTGCACTTACAGGTCATATAACTTGACCTTCATCCACTACGAAAGTGCATTTTTTAGTATTCATAGAAATAATATTGCTTCCGTGTGTGCTTTGTCTGTTATCGCCTGTCAAACAACCTCTTACATTTCAGCCCAGTAATGTGTGGTTGCCATTAACCTTGTGTTCCCCTGGGTCTTGGATACTGCTCTGTCGATCAAGAACATTCACTTCCAACGTAAATTATTGATTGGGGGAGAAACATGAGTTTATGATCCATCATTTGTTGTCTATTTAAAAAAAATAGACGACATCCTGTATGTGTATTTAAAGTGTGTGTGTGTGTGTGTGTGTGTGTGTGTGTGCGTGCATGATATCTGTTCTTATTGAGTACAGAATGCGTAAACCAATAAAAGCTGACACAGTATCTACTGACATGTTTTATGTATTAATACAAATTTAATATCTCAATTTTGTTCTGTTGAATATATTTTATGATTGAAATGATTTAGTCACCTCCGAAATATGTCATTGTTATAGTCTCATTCTTCACTGTTACTGAAAAGTTCCTTCGTAGCTTTTAATGTATTGATATTACTTAAATAACTCAACATTGGTCTGTTGAGTATCTTTTAGAAAATGCAATTATTTAGCAACCTAAAATATGCCATTGTGATAGCCTCATACTTAGCTGTTATTCTGCAGAAGATATGCTTCTTGTATTTTTATTTTTATTCCTCAATGTAAAATCTAAAAATAAAATACAATTTATTCAGGATCACAGTGAAATGTTATTTCCTCCCATCCCTTCAGTAGTCCCTTGTCCTATGGCAATTACTTTTTTGGGGGGAAAGAATACAAACAGAACAGGACCACAACTGCCTCTGCCGGGCTTCATCAGGACTGAACCGGTGTAATCCTGCTTCCATCTCTGGAGTATTATATGAAATATTTAGTTTACATTCTTACACGTAAGCAGCTGCTGAACAACAAGCCGGTGCGGCATGCAGAGGACTTGTGTGAAGGTAACCCCATTCATGGGTCCCCTCTGAGAAAGATGCACCCGCCATATGGCGAGCATAAACAACTGAGATATCCTACTCTTAAACCTGAGGGACCATGTAACTCTTATGAGCCTTGTTCATTAGCCCACGATGAACTCTGAAGGTGAGAGAGGGGAACGGTGCAGTAAAAGAAGCGTGTTACAGCGCAACGCTGAGCTTGACTTTGCGGGTTTTACGTGTGCTTGGCCACGCTATAACCGTGATTGACATTGGAATTGAATAATGGTTTCTCTAATTGTGGCTCTTAAACCGCATCCAAGTCTGTGCTTTGATCCTCAAGAGAAAAATGGAGCAATTGTGTGGAAGCCTCCAACATATTCATGATTTGGTTGTTTTCAGTTTGGCAACTAGCAATTTGCATTGTTGGCACAAGTGTGTTGTACAAAATGATTTGATGATCCAGGATCTCAGTTTGTAACAATAGCACTTCTGTTGCTGTGGGCACAATACTTCTCAGAAGAAAATAGTACACAGACTAAATACGGCTTTATTTTCACAAAGTACATCTTTGCAGCTCGACCTCAATTAACGCTATCACCGTCTACTTGGTCATGCGAGGGCTCAACCTCTGCTACTGAAAGCCTTTCCAAAAGATCTACAAGCACCACCTTGTCTGGCCTTGCATGAGGGATCGTGCCTTTTCTCTCCGCCACAGTGCTTTTTTTCTTTCTATTAGCCCATTGAACCCATGCCCCTCCCAATGTGCTGATCTTTTAAAGAGGTTTGTTTCGTTGACTGAGCGGCTCAGAGACTCTCTGAGATATTTTCTGCAAATGAGACCACTTAACGCTCAGCTGTCTTTGCCTTAAGGATGTACAAATCCATTAATGGGCCATCAAAGCCTCCTAAAATGATTCTCGGCGAGCTTCCACAATGAGCTGCCACTCGCTGATAACCTTAGAGGGGGCCTGTTAGGTGGTAACTAACAGGTCAAATGACTGGTCAAATGCTGTCACAAAAACCCTCTGTTTGGGTTTTTGTTTTAGCATAGCTGTCCTTGTTGTGTACAACACCTGCAAACGAAAAGCCCTCCTGAAACACACCACAAGGCACTGCAGCAGGCTTTTCATTTCCAACAATGGGTGTGTGCTGCAAGCATGGCATGTGAATTAAAGGGACTATCTTGCACTTGACTGTTAGAGCTACGGGAAACTTAATTGTTGGTAATTGCCAATGGACACTCGACGCCCCAGCATCGCTTTCCAGTCTCTCATTGACAGATGCTACTCGGAGGCAGCCTCCTCCTCCTCTTGCACACTCCCCACGAGTGAGTGCTCTGTGGTCAGGGGAGCCCATCGACCTGACGTGACGATGATGGATGATGCCAGAAAGAGCCGACGTCGTGGATCAAACCTAAAGAAATGTGACACTGAGGAATGGCGCCCCCAAAAGAAAGTTTCTCATCTGATTGAATATTTCCGGATTAGTCTCATCAGTTCTGAACGTCTTCTTCTTCTTCTGCAGACGCAGGAGATACACACACATATGTGTATGTGTGTGTGTGTGTTTCTGTATGAAATGCTGAAGACAAAATGTGTGTTGTTGTTTTTTACCCCGCGGTTAACATTGGTGCCTTGATTAGCCAATGGTAACGCTGGTTTTGAAGTGTTTTGCCTGTGTGGTTTCTGTTACCACACACAGTATGATGTGATTGTGTAATCAAACATTGCACGTTGCTTGGCAGTATTTCAGTATTTAAGTACTCACAGTTAGGCTATTGATAACATCTGAACTGACACATTTTCTTGGCTGCATTTTGTGTATTCAGTGTTAAACAATTACTGTTAAACAGTATATTCTAAGGAAGAAATGTACCAGTGACATGTCACTGGTACATGTTTAAATACACCTTATCAACAAACCACATGGGTCTACCCAAAAAATGCAACAATGGTTGCACACAAATGTGGAACAATATTAATTCAAAAATTGGTTTGGTTTTGGATTACACAATTGTACAAATGATATAATCATTATGGGCATCTTGTTATTTCAATATGAATACAAGCTAAGTTTAACTTCCACTTGGTTCAATCTGTGAATACGTCAGTTCTCATCCATCACGCTGACATCAATTAAAAGTTTCTGATGGATTAAATTATCTGAGAATGCTTTTCTCAGCCCAACCAGACCCTTAATTCAAAGTTGAATCGACAGCTCATCTTCTTTCACTGAAACATAAATAAGCCTTGCCTTAAACTGACCCAACCAACTAAAACTTTAATCCAGATAGCCAAATCGGAGCATCTGTTGGGGATGCAGGGACACGCCATAGGTAACCAAGTGGCAGGTAGAAGAAGCAGTGTAGCTTCTGTGCCCCCGCCCTACATCTTTGTCTTTGTTCCTCACGCTATTAATTTTAGGCTGATGTTCCTGCAATCATTTGAACACTATAACTAGAGAAGGTCTCTGTACAGCCATGGCATTCAAATTCAAAGAATAAGTTGTTGACGGAGCAGACGTGATGTTAACAGACACAAATGATTTAAGAAAATCGAGCTGCTCAAAAAAATAGATATTCGGAAATGTTTGATACACCCATAATCTGATTGCAATCCATAATACAATCTATTGTTTCAAGTGGATGTGCCATTCTCTAGAGATACAGCCAATACAATCCCCCTTTTTCACAATTTATAAATGCTTCTATTTATAAAAGTAACACGAGTAATGTCGAGTAAGGAAATTAACATTTCCTTTAGCACACATTTACTTTAGCACACATTTACTTTGTGACAGTGAAATTGGATATATTGCATTATTTAAAAAAAAGCCTACATATTTTCAACAAGAAATAATTGCTAATAATTACCGGTGCATACTACAAAGGTTACATTAAAATGAAGGTGTGAGTGTGTGTGTGTGTGTGTGTGTGTGTGTGTGTGGGGGGGGGGGGGTATCTGCAATTTACCTCACTGTAGTTATTTACCTTAGCCATGGCTCAATTTTATTTCTCATTATTTTCATGGCAGAAATAGACACAGGGCACCTGGAGGTAAACACCAGCCCAGCCTCTTGTTACTGTATTGGCTCTGTGGGGAATTATTGTGTAAAGACTTATGAAGAAAAAATGGAGAGCTACGTTAAATGAATCCTGGAAACACGAAGCCACCCTCTGTATATGATAACAGAATAAGCGTTGTGGTAGAGGCACATACATGCAGTGTTTCCTCTCCTCCTTCTTCTCCACAAAGCCAACTTTAAAATTAATAGCAGACGTATGCAACTGTCCTCATTATGTCAGCGTATTGTGCAGTGTGACTGTTCCTTTGGCGTTCTCCAGGGCATCTGTTTTAACAGGGCTCCCATGCACTCACATGCCCACGCCCGGCAAGCCTCGTTTGGGCTTGTGAATATCATAGCGCATTGTCACGTGCATGTGCACACACACACACACACACACACACACGGACGCACACACTCTCCCCAGTCTGTGCGCTCCCTTTTGTGCTGCAAAGAAGGGCAAGGAAAAGGGAAACTAGGGTAATTTCTAGGATGTGAAGAATGCACAAACACACACGCACAACCACACACACACACTTTGAATATTAAAACCTTTTTAATCACGTTGGCTTTTCAGTTTTTGTCATGTTTTTTTGCCGAGATGTTTTCTTGCCAAGATGTTTCCCTACTTTGAGAGAGTCTATGGAGTCTGTCATGGAGGTGGGAGGTGTGTGTATCTGTGTGTGTGTATCTGTGTGTGTCTGGGTGGGGGGGGGGGGGTGGTTGTAGTCAAGCCTGTCTCAATGAAAGAGCAGACCAGTGTGGTTTATAAATAAAATTGACAGCAGGCCCTGAACTGAACCATGACTTGAATGTTTAAAGGGGTGGCAGCATCTTTGTGTATGTGTGTGTGTGTATGTCTGTGTGTGAGTGTGTGTGTTTGAGGCCGGGGAAATCTCTTGCTGAAGAAAAGCGCAGCCAAGTAGTGCTCTCTTCTCCAGGCATGAATATGAAGCAGGGCGGTCCCCGCGGCGGAGCGCTCTGAGGAATTACACCATGTTGCCGTAGCGACCGTGCCAACGCTGTGTGGTGCATTGGGGAGATTGGGGATAGAGAAGAGGTGTGGGGACTGGTGTGTCTGTGTGTTTGTGTCCATCTGTCTGTCTGTCTCTGCGCGTGTGTTTGTGTCTGTGTGTGTGTGTGTGTGTCTCTGTGCTTGTGTGTGTGTCTGTCTGTCTGTCTCTGCGCGTGTGTTTGTGTGTCGGGGTGTGTGTGTGTGTGTCTGTCTCTGCGGGTGTGTTTGTGTGTCCGTGTGTGCGTGTGTACGAGTGTGCGTCCATGTGTGTGTGTGTCTCTGTGCTTGTGTGTCTGTCTGTCTCTGCGGGTGTGTGAGTGTGTCGGTGGGCGTGTGTGAGTGTGTACGAGTGTGCGTCCATTTGTGTGTGTGTGTGTGTGTGTACTTGGAGGACAACACAAAAGAACAGCAAGGTGAAGCAGAACACCACATGGGCCAAGCGGAGATGAAGGTGAAGGGGAGTTGAACGACGACAAACTCAGATGGCCTGAGATGCTCAGATGAGGGAGAAGATAACATTGAACGAAGAAAGACAACAACAACACAACAAAACAACTCCTGCAAGAATTTTTCCGGGGGATGCCAGCAGGATTATCGATTTTGTATTTATTTATTTATTTTTCTTAAAAAGAAAATATCTGTTGAATTCGTTCCTTTTTATCAATATCGGGAATCTCACGATGAACAACATTATCTCAAACAAACGATGAGTGACAACAACAATGTCTTTTATCATACAGTGAGAGAGTGAAAATTGCTTCGCCAAATCAATATCCCCGTGGCCACATTGAGACCGCTGTGTGTGTGTGTGTGTGTGTGTGTGTGTGTGTGTGTGTGTGTGTGTGTGTGTGTGTGTGTGTGTGTTTTTGTGTGTGAGGTTTTTGTGAGATTTTTTTTGTTCAGCACGGGGACCGGGCTTTTGCAATGGCTGCTTCCATTGTGTTATGAGTGCTCAGAGTTGCTCACTCATGGTTTACCGTATGTCCTCGTCACCGTGCCTTTAAGATGCCGATTATTCCCCTGCCGTTGCCATCAGGACTTGATAGTCTTTGTTTGGAAGCCGAGGATATTGCTCATGACATCTGAACGCAAATGAAGGAATACCTCTGACAAGGTGTTGTGCTTCATACCCTATTTGTATGACTAATAATATTATTGTTATCTAGAGTGTTATAGGGCTCGCTGTGGTGTGCACGTGATGATAAGCTCACACTGCGCTGAGATTTTGCGCTGACTTGCTGCAGCCGATGGACGATTAGTTATATTAGGTTCATAAAACATAGTGTGGACCACTTGTACACAACTCCCTGCATATAAAAACATTTATTTTCAGAGTAAATAAGTGAGATATATAGCAGGCCTACTACAAGAACAGAGATTGAAGTTTTCCATCATAGTTTTTGTTTTTGCAAGGATGCTGTTTCATTCAAAATAACTGTATGGGAATTAACTTGCAGACTAGTTGGACCGTTCAGCAGCTCCGCACCTCAGACTGTTTGACACAGAGATTAGATACCTACTTTATGCAGATGACCTTATTTTGTTGTCCCCAATTGGTCTCCAACATAAACTGACCATCCTGAAACAATACTGCCATAACTGGGCCTTGGATGTACATTTTAAGAAAACCCAAATCATGATCTTTAAAAAACAGATGTCTTGAAAACAAAGATTATTTTACTTTGAACAACACCCTAATTGAACACACACAAAATTACACTTACCTTGGCAATTTCAATATGGCAATAAATGCACTCAAAGAAAAAGCACTCAATTTGATAGTGTCATTTTACCAGATTTTACGAATAGCTTTATATTGAAGTGAGGTCTGAGGCCCACTCAGTAGATTGGACTATGACTCATGGGATAAACACATAATAGAGGCCCTCAACACTGACTTCTGTCCATGAACTCTAAACGTTCAAAGGAAAACACCAAATAACGCCTGCCGGGCAGAACTGGGACTTTTCCTGTTATTGTAAAACATACAAACATGGGCAATAACATTTTGGACACATCTGGATTCAAGTCCAAAAGACACACTTCCATTCAAAGCACTGAAGACTCTGAAGGTGAACGCTGAAAACAGCCCCCTTTGTCAGCTAACGGTGAAGCTAACCAACCAGGCTCCCACCCGCACTGATTCAAAACAACACAACAGAATACAATTAATTATGAGTCAGTGAAAAGATCTATATTTAGTCATGAAATGAAACCCCAAGTAGACAACATTTCTATTTGACTCTAAACAGAGAATATCAATTAGCTGAGTATCTCCACTCTGTCAGAGGTACGAACCAGAGACTGATCTTTACAAAATACAGGCTCAGTGACCACCAATTGGCAGTAGAAAGCAGGAAGTTACAGACAGACCTGGCTGCCCAGAGAGTGTATATGTGGTGACTGCTCGACAGGGGCAGAAGAGACAGATGCACTTCCTCCTCCGCTGTGAGAAGTTGTCTTCAGTAAGAGCTACGAGCCTCCACTACGGGGAAATAGCCAAGAAAAAAACAAATGTCCTAATGTTATCCCCACAGGAGGAACAGGCAGTTCTCCTGGATTAAGGGACAGCGGCTCCTCTGGCAGCTAAATATGTATCTGCCACAGTTTGTGGGACTCACAACCACTATAAGATCCCCAGGAATTTGCATGATATTAAGTAATTGTATTAAACTGTATACAATTATATTGTATAGCAGTCAAAGAATGGACTGCATCAGTATAATGTAGAACCTGCATATGTGACATCTGTGTATATGCAAAATGTAATGTCATTGTATATCCTCTGCAAACTGCTTTGGCAACATTTTTGTTCATGCCAATAAAGCTATTTGAATTGAAAATGTAATTGAGAGAGAGAGAGAAAGAGAAAGAGAGAGAGATGAGAGACTCTCCAACTCCTTCCCTTATTGCTCTCAGATGCATCAAAGACTGCGTGAAATGCCACTCTGGCTTCCATAACGTGGCACACTTCCAACCCTGGGAACGGCAATACATGAGTGCCAAAAAGGGCACAGGAGGTGTTGAAAAGGGGGGTGGAAATGATCGTGAGTTTCAGCACTAAAAAGAAATGGCATGGTCCTATATCGGCGTGATATTCCTTCATTATCAGGGTGGATGTTGCGTGAATGTAGCAGTCGTCGCCGGATATGACTACATGCAGTTGAGTTGAGCTATATTTAACTTTGATGAAAAACTGGAAGATATTCTCACATCTCCAGCACCATAGGACTTAGCCATGAAAATATATGAAGTAGAACACGTCTATGAGTAGAACACGTCTATGAGGTATGAGAGCTTACCAATGAGCCATCTCAGCATGTCAAAAAAATTGTGATGTGAGAAAATTAAAAATGTTACCTGTTACCTTATCTCACCTTGTTTCATGACTAAGAAAGATAGTGGTTACGCTGTAATCACTATCACTATGTGTGTGTGTGTGTGTGCATGTATGTGCATGTCTGTGTGCATGCGTGTGTGTTTTTTTGTCACACATAAATAACATATCTCACAAGTAGAACACGTCTATGAGGTATGAGAGCTTACCAATGAGCCATCTCAGCATGTCTCTTCTGTTGAGATCATCACCTCTTTCTGCTCTTCAGTGGCCAACATATGTTCATTTGTCGGAGCTTTACAGTGTCTTAGATTAAAAAATAATAATAAAGTACATTTCAATTTCAATGGAATTGAATTTAACTTAACACATGTAGGCCTAATGAATAAATACTTAAGACTTCTGCTGCTTAAATTTAAATCTTATTTATTAATAGTGTTTATGCCATGAATGTGTGTCCTTGTGATTATGTGTATATCTCTTTGAATCAGTTAAATGCTGTTAAGCTACATTAGCTCAATGGATTCCATTCAATGTGGTATATATGTCTTATTTTTTAAAACCCGCTTAATGATTTTCTTCGGATTGCACATTTTTAGCATACCATCTCATTACATACCTCTGATTTGGATAAATCATTTATTTTTAAGTCATTAACTTATGCTCTTGTTTTGGGTGACTTGTTTTCATTTTTTTTGGTATATTTCCCAAAATATTGTTGACTTTTGCATATCATCATAGCATGTCCCCATGATGAAGGTCACTAGGTATGAATTTTCTCACTTTTTGGGGTCTTTTTAAAATATTTTCATTCATTCAGAGATGTAAATTTAACATTTAGGTTCGCCATGGCTAAGTTCTATTGTGCTCTGGGTGTGAGAATATCATAAAAATGGTAATCGAAATGAAATAACTTTTTGCCTTGTTAAGCTGTTTTCACTTTAAACCTCATAGGGTATCTGTCAGAAAACAGTAGTTTTGTAAAAGTACAAGTGATCACACGTATAATGGATGCTCTGTATTTGATTGAAAAAAAGCTATGGATAGGACAACTGGTTTTGATTTATCAGATCCTCTCAAAAACCCACTGTTGTATGTTACGAAAACAACAGTACATATATCAACAGGCTGTAATATCTTCACATAGCCACTAGGGAACACGACCAAATATATATGCTGTAATATTTTCACCTTGCGACCAGATGGCAGCATACATAATAACACTAGGAGGCGGGCGCTCAACACTAGCCAATCAAGGTACATTACGCGTCATA
>JAOPJI010000025.1:15125090-15140269 GCA_027122695.1 Merluccius productus
TAAAAAGGGCTAGCTAGGTTAGCTAGGCCAAGTCAATAGCTGTCGCCGTCAGTTCCTACCGCTGCTACCGGCTTTTCTGACAAGCGGAAATCAGGAAGACCTGTTTTCCGGTTTGGTCACGTGGCGCTCGGCATAAAGCCTATTGAATAGCTGCATATGAACATGGATCAGACAGGGACGACGAGGTAAAGGATGGCATTTGGTTCACAGTTCCTCTCCTCTCATGGGAAACACACACACACACACACACCCATACACACACACACACACACACACACACACACACACACACACACACACACACTCACACCTGTTCCCTCAGAACACCAGCTGCTGTTTAATCACAATACTTAAGATGTGGAGTTTAATTAGAAAAAAATTCACTCATTCAATCATGTCAGTGTTTATTAGATCGCCGAGTTTCTCCTGGGGCCCCACGGGCCTTAACCAGGGTAGAGGCGAATACAGTTACTACTGCCAGCAGTGTGTGTGATTGTGTGTGTGTGTGTGTGTGTTGTGTGTGTGTCTTTTTTGAACATGAAGCTCAAAATGTAAGACTATTTTCGTGAAGACAAAAAAAATCCTACTTGTGCAAAAGCAGCACCAGCTGAACACCCCCACAAAGAAAACCAAGTTGGCGAGCACGCTTCAATTGGGATTGTTCGAGGGCATTTCTAATACAATTGCACTTGGCCATGGTGATATCACACATGCTAAGACTTGTAAACCTGCCTTCCAAGTAACAGGGGAATGTAGTCATCTTATGGAAGCTGTGATTAGTCTATCTGTCTTACAGGAAGGGGGGGGGGGGGATAGCCTACGGCACAATTGCTCAAAGACAATGTAATTAGGGGATCATAGGAGGAAAGAAAAATAAAGGTGAATTAATAAGTAACTACCGCTGTCTTTAAGAATACGCTCCCGTTCTGTGTCGGCGACCTACAAAATATCAGAGCGCGCCGCAGGACCATGATGCTTTGCGGTAGGCAAAGAGGTGACCTCGTGCTGTGGCAAGCCTGTTTGCAAACAACGCGTGATGAATTAACGGCTCGCCTAATATAGGTTGTGTGGAAAGGTACAGGTGGCCGACTCTGTTGTTCCAATTAGCAAGACTGCGCTGAACCATGAGAACAACACACTGGAAGTGGTGACACGAAAGCACGGCAACGATACAGCCTTGTCTTGCGGGAGGGAGATAGTGTAGTCGTGGCTGGGCTGTGGGTGTTCGCATCTCGGTCCAAAGGTCCTGGGTTAGATCTAGGGCTAGGACGATATGCTTGTATCCCGATACTACCGCGATACTCGTCTGCCATGTATTATGATCGTGTATTGTGATTGCGAATCGATATTACGATTTATTGAGATTTTCTTGAGTCATACACATTTTTTTTTGTGTATCATGAGGTATATTTCCAAAAACAATGCACATCACATGTCAGCCAGTCTTTATGACTTTTATTTCAGCAGCATCATTGCCACTGTTGATAAAAAAAATCATAAAAGAAAATCGTAAAATTAAAAATCGTGATACCCCACTCCATGTGGGTATCCTAGGCACCCTAGAGCCAGATAGACGTCTGACGCCTTAATGACCTGCATCTGAATTCACTGCAAGTCACATTGAATGAAACTAGAGAGTGCTAAGTAACTAAATCATTTCCTTCCTTCTATCTCTTAGGAATAAACAGAAACTGTCTGGGTCCATGTAACACCACCAGAAAATCCCTATCACTTCTAAATATAATAACACAACAGAAATACAGAAATACACATATGTGATTGACAGCGCCCTGGGGTTAGATTTTCTATTCTATTTACAGTATAATACTATGAAATGCACTTTCAATGACAAAACCCCCCCTTCTGTATTTTGCTTGTTGTCAAAATAATAGATGAGAGAAACAAGTAGTGTGGAGTTCATACACTTGCTTGCTCTTTAGGCGCTTCGCCTCGCACCTGCTGCCTCTCGCCGATGCCGTCACTGCTGTTAAATGGACTGGGTTAGCGTCGCAACTTGTTACAAATGAAACCACCAAGTGTATTCACCACAACTATGATGAAGATTAGTGAGTAATTAGGCCAAAGATAAATCAACATGTATTACTTTTGCATTCGTTCCTTCATTCAATCATCGATCATTCACTTATTCATACATTTTCCCATTGATCCATCGCAAAAATTAAATTATTTAAGACACTCATTTAGTGTCATTAAATACATTCGATGCATTCGGTAAAAGCCGAAAGCTTCTCAACCTTTTGGTAAGAAAATGCTCTTGATCGTTATGTGCACGTACGCTCAAAATGCTGTTTGCGGAGGAGGTGATGGAGTGTGCGCCCTTGACACCCATGGTAGACACGTGACGACAACAACGGGAGCGCAGGAAGTCGAAAACAGCATGTGTGACATCATCTGAAATCCTCCAATCGCACCCATGATTTTGGACGCGCAGTTCGCACACAGCTTCGATATTCCAGAGGTGTGCGGCGCGCACAACGTACGCTGTATGAACCGCACGCGAGGGCCGCGATGATGTCATTATTGGTTCGCACCATTGTGCGCAGTTCATGCACGGCACATCAATTATATTTTAGCGCCTGAGGACTGCAATGTACAGACGCCCTCATGGGACCAATTTACAACCAACGGCCAGTTTGCATTTCCCACATTTTCAACTATTTCCACATTACGTTACTTTCTTTTTCTTGGGAAAATTGCTTTTCTTTACGTATGTGCTATGATTCTATGAATTCCTGTTTGCGTTGCCTGGTAACGATATGATTGGCACACAAGCGTTAGCTTTGCTCTGTAGTGAGTGTATCAGGCTTGGCTATCTGACGTTTAACTCCCTACTCATTGGAGGTGTGTGTCCAATACATTATATTATGATATACATGCACCACTACTCTATTTACAATACAATAATATTGGAGAAACATGAAATACTTACAGTACAGTATTCATGCGCCATGAGCAACATGACTTGTACATACAATTCAATAGTACTAATACGCACATATGTACTTATGCAGTAGGGTATTCCTGCCCCAATCTCAGCAGGTTCCTCTGTATGTAATACGCTAATACAAGTACTTCAAGGGTTTTTATACTTTAACACAGTGGTTCCCAAAAAATATTTTGGTTCCTATTTGGTAAGAAATAACTGTACTTTAGAGTCGCCAATGGCAGAGCTTCAACATTTCAAATATCGATATGAACTGTGCGCGAGGGCCGTGATTACATAATGTTGGGTTCGCGGCGGCTCGGGCAGTTCATGACGGATTGCGCAGTTCATGCACAGGGACTATCAACTTTAGCACTTCAGTGCACGTGCGCAAGCTCTTGTGCGCAACACATTTCCCCTCACTTAAATACATTGAATTATCTCTTCTATCCCATCTCCCTGTGCCCCCCCCCCCAACCCCGCAGTACCCCTACACCTCCCAAGCCCAACACGGCTTTCACCTCGTACAGAAGACAGCAGGTAGCAGACAGCGTTTTTCCATTGTAGATTGAAGTCCATGTGTGTTCTGCAGCAGCACATATCGGAGGATCTAATTGGTTGGAATTGCGAGGGAGTGATGGAGCAGACCGATGAGTGAGTAGTGAATGTAATGATGATGTAAGGTATGGAAGGAGCGTCGGGAATACCGGCTGGAGAAGGGTTAACGGATGATCCCGGTGTTCAGAGAGCAGCACGTATTATAATAATAGTTAAATTACAACATTATTACATTAAAATCAAGCATGTTAGTTGTCGTCAGTTGAATCAGAAAATCAGAAATCGGAATAGAGCTTCATTGCCATGGGAGTATGAACATAACATTTTTTTTCTGGTATGTTGGAAGAGTGGGTATAAAATATTGATATTAATAATAATAATAATAATCATTATAACAGTAACTATGATATTACTATTATCCTGGTCAGGGTCACATTGCAGGTATTGCACAGACACACACACAAACCATTTTGTAAATGTCAAAATGATACAATAGAAGATACAATTTAAATTAAAAAGAATAATTTGAATAAATTGCCGAATGGAAAAAATCGCCAGGCACTGATGGACCTTTGCACTCTACAAAAATGAAATGTATTAATTTAAATTAAATAATACATATATTTCTTCTTTGGGTGAAACGGTTCTGTGGGCGGATAATTTCCCTGGTGCAGGACTTGATCTGCTGTGCTGGTGTCATGTGAGCTTTTAGATGACAGACTGTGAGACGGGCGTTGACACCCAGGAGAGAGGGCCTGACGCCAGGCCAGTAGGGAGGCGCTGTAGCTGGCCCGGGCAGCCATGTCCATGCCGTTCTTTTCTGTGTGAACATAACACGTAATGTTTTGCTTTTCCAACTCTTTGTTGTCTATTCAGCACAGCACCTTGAGTAGCCTACAAAGAAACAAATTAAAGTTGCTTTTTTGGCGTTAATGGCCTTGAATTTTTTGAATGGGCATGAAAATGAATGCTATCAATTTGATGGTGAATCTCAGTAGGGATTAGCATGGATGCTGTGTTAATTACCACATGGCTGACATAAATGTGTGCGTTCAATAGTATTGATGTATACCTTTTAAATGAGGTCTCATTATTTGACCACATCAACACTTAATGAACATCGCATTTTAATGAAAAATAAGATGCCATCGACCTATTCTGTCAGTATTCAAGCTGTATTATTTTCTGCCATATGAAATGGATAGCAATCAATACATATTTTTCATTCAGTTTTATCAGTTATAAACACTGTTAATGGACTGTTTGACTCCGTTTTATTAAGTATTGACCTTGTTATTTCAGTTATGCTAATTCCGTTAGCTAACATGCTAATGGACCTGCAGTACTTTGGTATTGTTGTATTGTTATTATATATGATGGTAAGCTATGTAGTAGCTGTTATAATTCTATAAAATAATTAATCACCTCTTATGAACATGTTTATGTAGCGTATTATTTTTATAGTATTTAGTACTGCATACATTTGTTAAATTATATCACTTGACTTCCTGAGTTTTACTCGGGACATGTTAATTGTGACAATGAGAAAGAAGGTGCAAAACATGATTTCAGGATAATATTGGTATTTGAATCAAAGTCGAGAAGAACGGCATCTTTAACACCATCATAACCTCTGTGTGATCATCCATTTCTGAGACCTGCTACATGTGTCAGTCAACCGTTTTGAAGCAATTAAGATTTTGGTGAAACTTTTGCGGCTCTGAGATTGCAATCAGCAAACTGTAAGCAAAATGGCAGAATTTTTTTTTTTTAAGTACATGCTTTCATGAGTTTTAGCAACCTGCTAAATCAAGTAATCATTGATGGCTTATCAAAGCAATAAATACATAAATAAATAATAAATAAATAAATAATGTAAAATTGTAGAATGTTTGGTCAATATGCATAGATATACAACTATATATATATATATATATATATATATATATATTGTATATATATTTTCATGCATTGCTCTTCGTTTACAGCCAACAATGCCAACTGTCGACAATTTCACCCCCTGAACAAGTCATTTAGATTTGACTGTTTTGTATAAAAAACACCATACTAATAGACTGTGTCCTGATTCTTTGTGTTCAAATCAAAAGCCCAACACAGTACAGAGGGTTATTTAAAAGATTGCACTCACACAGCGTTCACAGAATGTGAGATGATAGCACATGTTCTTAAAAGCTTATCTTCACAGAAAGAAATGTTTTTTTTATTTTCTCTTAAATTGGACCTTTTGTTTTGTATAACCGCCAAAGTCATTGTTGGTGTAGTCGATAAAAAGTCACACTCACCCTTTCTTAATAACCTAAGTTTCTTTATTGTTCTTTTCTCCCTCCTTCATCTTTGTTTTATTATAGTGGTAGTATAGTAGTAATTTATCACTTTGACATTTGAAACCTTGTGTCTACTTGTTAAAGCTTTACCCTGCCCCCAAAGTATAACACCAGCTACACTTCCTAGGCATCCTCCAGACAGACCTAGAGAAGCCGTCACAGCTACCTACTAAATGCTCTCTGGATTCCCCAGCAGGACTTTACAACCCCAACCTCTGTAGGGGTCCTCCACTTCTGCTCACCCGCAGCTATGTGGTTGGTCTCTTTTCCCCCATACAGACCACTTAAGCTTTCTACCGTCTAGGCGACTTTTAAAGTCGGGGCCGACTGTGGCAGAAGTTGTAAACAGTGAACACACTCCTAGTTTATTCCCCCTTTCTTCCTCTTGACCTCACATCTCATTGGCCGTTCTTGACCTCAAAACCAATGGCTGTTGCCAGTGTAATCACTGATCGAGTGCCCCCCACATGACACGAGTCGGGCCTGATAATATCAAACCGGGATGAAAAAATCTTTGCCCTCACGACTCTACGGAGGGCAGCAAAATCGTGTGTCTCGAGACCCCCTCACACTACACGACAATCAGAGCTGACTTCAGTTGTTAGCTTAGTGTACTTGTTCACAAGAGATTATAGTCGTAGATTCGTGATTAATGCTAAATTATTCACTGGAACACAAACACAAAACCAGAAAGACCTTCGGAGGCTGCCCTCTGATAAATGCTCGCCACAATCAAGATGTTATGATATGTACATATGTTTTACTATCCCAAAATTGTATTCAATAATGTTATACAAAATAAAATCATAAAGTACAAGAATATCTATAAACCTGTTTGCCCCCCTCCACACAACCAACCGGCCCAGGAGCATTGGACCATAATTCAAACCGACAAAAGGCCAATGAAAGCGCCTTTTCCTGACTCTCCTAATTGTTCAATATAAAACAGAGGCTGTCTCCAAAGTAGCGTTGGAGGACATGTATCGCACCGTATCATTCTCCCCCCCACACCCGTGCTGGTGGGTGATGTGTCACACAAACAGCAGACAAATTGATATATTTTGTCCGCCCGTGGTTGTCCTCGCTCTCTCTCCCTAATTGTTCTCCTTTCTGGGTGCCAACCCATTTCCGCCGCTGCTGACAAATTGCTTGTTTTACAAACTGTGTTGGTGTGTATGAACGTGTAAACCCCCCCACCACGCCCTCGTTGATTTCCTTTTACAAACAGGTTTGAGTTGTAGAACCACACAGGGCTAATTTGTCTTTCTGTGCCAACAGAGATTGGCGCTGCCATGCAGAGTCCAGTGTTCAGCAAGCAGCCCGGCAGTATCGTGTACCCCCTGGATGCCGTGGAGAAGAACCGGGAGGTGATGTTCAGCTGTGAGGCCCAGGGGAAGCCCCCCACCCTCTACCGGTGAGTACGGCAGGGGGGGGAACCGGGTTTTCGATCCACAATGTCCACAACCTGCCTGTAGGCATCCCCCCCTAACCCACTACCTGCTCGACATGACGTGTCTTAATTCACTGTAAGTCGCTTTGGATAAAAGCATCCGGTGAAAGACTAAATAGTCGTGAAACGGCAGTAAGAGAAATCCAGGAGCATGTTCCATCTTCACATACCGGTCTATCTTCTGTGCTTCCTCGATTTCCCTTCTCACCAACTCATTCACCTCAACATAATGACACTATGGCAATGCTGTATGGTACAGGACGAGTAATGTGTTGCTTTTCAAGAATTCAGACAAAGAAAAGAGATTAAGAAAAGAATCGACTTCCGCAGCTTCCAATGAATGAGTAGAAACCAGGCAAATTGCTCTTATCCATGTAAAAGGAACCGTCTTGTTTTTTGGTCTCTTATTTATTCGCTGAATTGAGCAGAATTGAGCATTTCAAGGACACCATCGAAAGGCTCCTTTCGATGGCGGCAAGTGGCAAACACACACCCCACAGGGGCCTGTCTGGACATTTTTTTGTGAAACTTGCCAGACTGTTGCCTGCCAAGTTTACTCAGAATTAGGACAGACTGACCTGAGTTCAGGTCTGAAGTAAACTCTCTGGACAGGAAATAAACATGAAACCTCATGTAGCCAATTCTTATATTATACTGTGATGTTAACGTACACTAGACTGCACATTCTCTTCATAATTTCTTTGACTATTGGTCATTGTCATGTTGCAACTAAAGCTTCAAATCAATCATGTCCGGTCCACTCAGGATAATTTTTTGCTGGGGTAAGATTTGGGAGGATTGGGACATTTAATGCGTGGGAATTCAGCCAGCTTAGAGGATGACCTAATCAACTGGGTGTCTGTCAAGGTCGCCAGGCGACAGCTCTGTCAGCAGCGCAGCTGTCCTCCAAAGATGGTCCCCTGCTCGACAGCTGACGGCTTAATCATGTTCAAAGTTCATTAATCCCTGCATACACCACCGCCATCTTCATCATCGTACCGTTTGCAATGTTTAGATTAAACGGCAACGCATCTACAAATAAAGGTCCCGAAGTCTAGCGAAAAATGTCATGAATTTATTGTGCATGAGTTGCATTTGCAATCATTATAGAAATGCTTGGAAAAAGTGAAGACTAAACTAAGCGCAGGCCATGGGAAAACAAATAGATCACAGCATATTCCGGGGCGTCGCAAAGCAGATGGTGTGGCATGATGCGGGCGCGCAGTACACCGCCTGTTGTAACGTGATTCATAAAACATGTGCCTGGCAAATTGAACTGCTGTTCCTTTGTTTGCGTTTTGTTTTTGCTCGACTGATTGTTAATAGATTAATGAAATTATCTGGTGTGTGGGCTGTGTGAAAAGTTCTTGGTTCAATTCCCAAAATGTCTGCACGGCAGAATATGATGCTGAACCCCTACCTGCTCCTTAACGAGGGTAAAAGTAAAGCTTTATTTAGTGAAGCACTGCGAACCGGTGCTTCACACACACACACACACACACACACACACACAAAATATCAATGAATAAGTAAATTAGGTAAAAACAATATTACAATCAACAAAAACAATATTACAATCAACAAAAACAATATTACAATATAAACAATATTAAATATTACAATTAAATTAAATACAAAACACAGCACAAAGAGAGACAGACCAAACAAAAACAAACCAAAAGATAAGACATGGATGGAGACCTAAATCAAAATCAAAATGGGTTTTTGGAAGAAAGAAAAAGATGACTTCATAGTACATTACAAATGCATTGCACTGCATAGACTATAGCTTTCATATTTTTGTTAGTTTTTCTATGGTTTGTTTGTCTACATTTGCATCATCCAAATTCTCTAAGCCTACCCCTTCATCCCCCAAAGACCCTCCGAAACAGAAGGCATCAGTGGTCCACCACATTTGCAGAGCCGAGCTTTGAAGTGTGTAGCCTTTTGAACAAACCCCTCCCCAAAACAAACAATAGCTCAATCTGCATCAGAACATGTCCCAGACTCAATTAGTTGTAATACAAAGATTCAAAGCCAAATCTCCAAACATCAGAAGAACAATGAAGACACTTTGTTACGGGTGGATTTTAACTTCTTTTTGCTGCATTGCTTTTTTTTTCTGTCTCTCTCTCTCTCTCTCTCTCTCTCTCTCTCGCTCTCTCGCTCTCTCTCTCTCTCTCTCTCTCACTCTCTCTCTCGCGCTATTTCCCTTTCTCATCTCAATAAACCCTTCTTGGAGTAATATCAGTATTACCGCGGGCCTGTGTCTGAGCCATGGTGACTGGCGGCCGGGCTGTTTCAAATTTTTTTTTGTAGTCGATGGAATCCTTTCCTCTCCAGAAACAGATAAATCCCCGAGGGACGGCCTCGTTGCTGTCTAAGCCCCGACGCCAACATCACAACCCACAAACTTTGCAGTTCAGAAGATATTTCTCGTCATGTCCATTTTGTCTGGACTATATCTCAGAAGCACAAATATATATATATATATATATATATATATATATATATATAGTTCTCTATCGTTCTGCTTTGACTGTGGTGGAAGGAGACACTGCTGTGGTCTTGCGAGGCGGCCTTGTTCTACTCGGGTGTGTGCGGTAACAAGGCTCTGGAGAAGATGCGCTCACATGGAGTAGCGACGTATTATTTAGAGGGGGGGAAAAAAAACCCTATCTCTGAAAGAATTCTGACAACATCAAATTCAAATGTTCATATTTACGCTCGCTATTATTGTCTCTTTGGTTACGTGTGTGAACAAAGTAATGAAACCTGCCTTTCATTACTTGATATCCATATAATGTCAAGGAATCAAAGGTCTTTCTGTATTGACTTCAGTAATGCGCACCGGAGGCATGTATTACTGGATGGATGCCTTGTCTGAAAATATTGTGGGAGCTTTTCTCATTTAACCTGAATTACATTTCCTCATCGATCAGGCCCTTAACACTGATGATAATCACATGGACTTGAGTATAAGTCACAGGTTGAGGCAAGGTTGCAGGCGTAACTTGTAATTGTGGCAGCATAGTGATTTAGCATCACGCGTATACAGTTTGACTGGGCTCAGGCAAGATGGATGGTCCGCGTTGCCTGTCGGTTCTCGGCGCTTGGCACCCCAGTAGTCCACTGTTTGTTAGATTAACAAAATGCTAGAGGACATGATTTCAGGGAACTTCTTCCCCTCCTGTTCGTTTATCCCTTCCCACCCCGTTGGTAAATAATTAAATGACGCCACCACCGAGCCCGAACACACGTGATTTAGTTTTGGAATATACCACCTGCAGGCTGCAATGTATTTAACTGCAATGTGTTGCGCGCGCGCTTGAATTCCCTCAATGGTCTATGTTCTCTGATCTACATTTGTTTTGTTGTTGTTGCTTTCAGGTGGAAACTGAATGGCACCGTAATCAGTGTGAAATCTGGCGGCTCCCACTACAGCCTGTCTGGAGGCAACCTGAGAATCAGCCACCTGAACAAGGACCACGACGCCGGAACCTATCAGTGCCTCGCCTCCAACTCCTTCGGGACCATCGTTAGCCGGGAGGCCAGTCTTACATTTGCATGTGAGTTTTAAACAGTTTTCGATGGTTTTTTGTGTGTGGTTTTTTTGTTGTTGTTGTTTGTTTCATCATTAACTCCAAAGTGTGGCGGTTGTAATGATTCGACAGTGGCGGTGTGAGACAGCAGCTGGAGATGCCCGTCTCTCTGGGGATCTGGATGCTGATGAGTTTTCTCTCCTACAGGAAGTTGGGTGTTTTCAGTGACGGAGCCAATGTAAGAACAACGCTGCAAATAGCTAAACAAAAAAAATCCTTCTCAACCTTTTTTCCCCTAAAGTAGAAAATCACTCAGAATACCATCACTACATGTCATTGCTAATTCAGCCACAAAGAAAATAAATGAAAAAAATTAAGAAATAATTTAATTAAAAAAAAGGCATCACATAGAAAACTATCAATCAAGGCATACAGGAGGTGAAAAGTGCCTTTCTAATGAGCGTTAGTCCAACCAGTATAGATTGGTTGAAGTCTAACTGACAGCCCCTGGACTTTCACGCTCCTAAAGCAAATACAAGTCAATAGGTGCCAATGGGCCCATTTATCGGCCGTTGCATAAATGATGACATTAGTAACTGAGTGATGGCTCGCTCGGATTAAATTCGGAAAGTCTCTCGTTTAGCGACAAGGACGTCAATATATCTCCATTTTTATGTTATTTTTGAGTCAACGCGACTGTTGGTAAGTCGTTCCGGGGCTTCGGAGAATACTGTGCTGTCTCCAGAAGTGGACTGCGATATGGTGACAGTTCCATCAATTGTTAGCGCTTTGACCTTACCAGCCCACAACTCCTGTCACACCGTCAAAGAATGGTTGTACCGCCGGATGTCATTCATCTTCTTTATTACACACTGTAATGCTTAATTAACTTGTGTCATGATCCAAAGGTTAAGGTTCAACACAATCATTTAAAAGGGCAACCAATGTGATATATGTGGCTATTTTTCCCCCACATGTTAGTGTAAAAAAAAACACACACCCCTTAACGAGCCAAATGGATGGGAGCGGGAAATGTTTTATACTAATGTCCTAAAGGAAGTGTGCTCTCTATGTAAGCTAAGAAGCAAGCTCAACGTATGTCCGTGATGAGGTTAATCTAGCATTGAAGCCACCTCATATTACCACATCACTACAGTCACTTACCGCATCGCTACATGCGTATACTTGAACTGGATTGTGGTGCCAGGAAAACTAGGTCTAAAATGTATTGTTGAGACATACTTCCACAATAAACATGCTCAAGCTTTCTTCTTTCACTTTCTTAGGACCTGGCTAACCTATTTGCTACACATGTAAATATATATATATATATGAGTAACCAGTTTCATTTTGGGTCTGATACAGACCATAGGCTAGGTGCCATACACATTATATAGGGTGTATACGCTATGCAACAAACAGACCTAAACGCATCCTCCTGCCTTTATGTGCGTTGGTTTTTAAGAGACCATCAAATAGATTACACTATCGAGGCTTGCAGAGTGCTCCCGGAGTTTATTGTTGCAATCTTAATAGACGCCACAGGAGTTTTCCTTCCTCACAATGCCGTTGGGGTTGTGAGGAGGGATATTTTGTTCAAAGTTTGCTCTCGTGTTCTCACAACACGTGTTCCTCACATTGTCAGCATTTTGCAATGCGATTAGACGGTTGTGTCTCAGAGAGATCTTGACGAAACCGAATACTGACATTCAAAATATCCCATTATGAGGTATTTTTCACGCACAACCCTCCCCTGACGTCAACTCAAACCAACCTTTGGACTCCACTGTCTCTCAATGGCCAACATGTGTTGGTTTGGCTTTTCTACCAACTGTACCCTAATGTCGTTACTTAAAGGGCCCCTACTTTAACGGCAGGCGTGATGTTGATTGGCCTTTACAAGACATTTCAAAATCGACCCTATGATGACATCCCACATGGGAGTGTCCATCCAGATGTACGATTGGCTAGATCAACCTGCCTACCCAGCGGACTGTACCAACTGGTGGGTTGGTGGGGAACTTGTTTTTGTGTTCGGGTTGCACAATATTGATTTGCCGTGCACAACAGGTGCGCCGCCAGGTTGGGTGTGTACACCTGCATGCAAAGGAGGGCTGTGTTCTCCTGCAGCGGACGTGTTTAACGCCATAATCCCCAGAGTCCAACAGCGCTACATCTTAATAATTATATCGGATGCAATTTGACTCAGTCAGTATTTAAATGGTCTCCCCGGGGTAATATTTGTTTAGCCTGCATGCCGGCTATAGGGCCATCCAAGGTCATTGTGTGAAAGCGGGCGAGGCTCCAGACTTGCTCAGCATTCTCCTCCCCTCCCCTCCCAAACTTTTGATGGATGACGCTACTCCTTGAGAGCGCGGCGGCTGTCCGCACGCCGCCGGGGATAACAGATGGGCCAGTGGGCGCTTTCACTCAATACCGGCTGCCCTTGATTAGTATGTCTATCGATTCCATATCGGTGATTATGTAAAATATGTACGCCCATAATTCATAGCGATGAAGCGCGGTCAATGTGTGCACCGCGGCCCCCGATGTGGGCAGCCCCCCCCCCCCGCCGCACGCAACACAACGAATGACAGGTCGAAGCGGCGAGGAGGACCATCTTTACAACGAAATGAGCCAGCCATCCCCAAGCACCGCCGCCGCATTGACAGAAAAGGTCCAGCTCGCGGTAACCTGAGTGAAGAGACCGCTGTGAACACAAGCGCATTCCTGAGTATGTCGACTAGAGGTTAGTGGTTCGCCGAAAGGCCCCGCGTTCGATCCTCGAAATGAACACAGTCTACCTGTAGGCACCCTTGAGCTTAACCCCTTACCCTGACTTACATGTATCTAAACTTACATTCACCGTCAGACACTTCAGCATCTTCTGAACAGCGACGGGAATAAAGCAACACAAAGTAAAACAAAACAGGAGATTACCAGGCCTCAAAAGCAGTCCCTGGTTCGCGCTACATCACCACTGCCACCTGACAGGGACTTTAAATGTGTGTCTGGTGTCAGACAGGCTAATAGTTTGCCTGGCATGCGGATGAAATCTCCTGCTTTCACCAGGGTAGGGCTGTAGAGGCCTTGAGGGGAAACATGAATACCTCATTTAAATGCAAATAAATCCTCTAGACCCCTCTTAGCTGTTGTGATAATGCGGTGTGAGGAATATTGACTTGGTTAATGAGGTGTAAATAGCTAATGGGTGTACTCTGGCGCTTATCTGTGGTATACTATCAAGATATTGTGAGGGAGGGAGCTCAATAGTATAGCATAACATACTGAAACCCAGTCGTTCATCTCGTCTTTCGGAGGCACACAGATTAGTGGAATAACTCACCCGTATGATAACCATATAATTCAAAATGCAACAAAGGCAGTGAGACACAAACATAAACACGCGCACGCGCATCCATCTGTGCGCGTGCGAATGCCTGCACACACACGCACACACACACACGCACACACACACACACACACACACAGACACCATATAATGGAAGGCAAACAGTATCCTTAAGAACTCGATATGCTATACGATAACCACATAATTCAAAATGCGTCGAGAGGCACAAACATAAAGGCACACATTGCCCATGTCTGCGTGCGTCCGTGTGTGTGCGGACGCGCATGCGCGAGTCTACACACACACCGTGTAATGGCAGACAAAGAGCGTCCTTAAGGGCGCTCTCAGGTGGTAATGAATCACATGGTTACGGCAGGACAGGCGTGTGGAAGCATGATAAGTCGCGGTGGCATTTGGAACTGCTCATATATCTGGGATGTGATCATCAGGCTAATCGGGGAGATCATTGTTTGTAATGTCAGCCCAGGTTAACAGTAATTGATGCTAATGCGTCGAGATGGGGCATCACATTTACTGGTCCTGAGGACATTAATCATGGTTAGCCCCGCTTCCCCTTTAAGAGACTGGGAGAGCGCCAGAGTCCTTTGGGCGGGAGTCGCAAAACTTCGATGTGGGAATATTTAGATTTTGTTTGATTTTCCTCGTCCCCAGCAAAGTCAATGCACGGGGATGTCTAACGTCTGGGTGGATCTCTTTGTTTCATGTGCTTGTGTTGTTCTTTTTATACATCCCAAGTAATTATGTGCACAGCTGTGCATGCACAAAAAGTACGCCTTTGGTCCAAATCCCATTTTTACAATGTCCTCCTTTGTCTGCAAGGCAGTTTCTGAAGTCGCCCGCCTGTATCAATAAAATACTCTTTTCATTGCCACCCCCGAAGCCCTTGTCTCGCAACAGTGGTTTTTTTTGGGTGGGTTGGGGGGGGGGGGGGGGGGGGGAGCCTTCCGGCCGGGTGCGTGGGGGGGGC
>JAOPJI010000025.1:15181813-15192312 GCA_027122695.1 Merluccius productus
GGCCCCCCGGGGGCCCCCCCCCCGGCCCCCGCCGCGCGGGCGCGGCCCGCCGCGGCGCCGGGCCCCATGTCACTGGCTGGGTAATCCATCTTCATAGCTGCAGCCCCTCGTTTTTTTCCTGCAGTGGGCCGGTTGGATGGGAGGGCGGGGAGGTAGGGGAGGTAGGGGATGTCTTATCTACCCCAGACAACCCTGCCGGGACTGGGGTTTCGATGACATCAGCGGTATCACAGCAGCTGAGAGAGCAGCGCCTCGTCTTGCTGATGAGCCTGCGAGCGTCGCACAGCTTACCCCCTCCGGAAAAAAAACATATAAATATAGAAACTTAGAAATGAACAGCAGCCTCTCAATATGTCACTGGCAGGCTGCAGATCAGGTTCGACAGGAAGATACTCACCCTCACTTCCCAGAAGTACACAACACACACACGAATCATGCACCCACATACACACACACACACACACACACACACACCTGTGTGTGAGTGTGCGCATGATTCAGAGGACATGATGTCCTCAGAAAACATCAGAGTCCCCAGAGCGGTGCAGTTATTCGGGTGGGCAGCGTGTCTTGCTGCTAGCGGCTACACGCTAGAAGATCTCTTCTAGTGTTGGGGGGGCGCTTTTGTTTCCGATGCTTCATTTTTGTATTGATTGAAGACAGTTTGTATTTCCCGTTTGCAAATCATTTTGCAGGGGAAATTCATTTGCAATACAACAGGGTGAAATTATTATATTGATTGCCAATGTAAAATATTTAAGAATTGTGAATTTTAGTACCAAACAACGGGTGGCGTAAGTGCCTTGCAAAAACATTTTGGATTCCCAACAAGGCGAGCGGTGGCGTTACGGTGTCCATGGCTGTATGACAAATTTTGTAGCGAAACAAGCAATCACTGTCAGGCGTAAATACACCCACCAGTCTGTGTTCAATCAGTCAGAAGGCCTCATGGGCCATCATCAATAGACTTACAAAAAAAAATGTTCCTTCGTTCGTTCGTTCATTTATTTGTTTGTTATTTGACCCCACCCACCCCATTAAGGATATTTATTCAAAAGTGACAGAATATGCTGAGGAGTGAATGCGGTCTCCCTCGCCAAGAATCAACAATAATTATAATTGTTTGTCGTTGATCTGTGGGGAGAGGGAGCAGTCGATTACGGCATTCATGACATTCAGAGTGGAAGGGCCTCGCG
Organism: Merluccius productus; assembly: GCA_027122695.1. NCBI lineage: Eukaryota > Metazoa > Chordata > Actinopteri > Gadiformes > Merlucciidae > Merluccius > Merluccius productus. Next base: position 15,183,010 of record JAOPJI010000025.1, read on the forward strand.
ACGCGAATTGTGCTCCGGCGGAGACCTGCGCAGACGACGGGGGCTAAAAACCACCTAACATTTTCTTATTCAAATCAAGCCCCGTACGTGTCAAATCTATTGAATATGCATGCGTCTGGTTAGTTCTCCATTCCACCGAATGCATTTTTTATAGTTTAGCGTATGAAATGTTAAAAAGTCTCAAACGCTCGAGTTTGAGCATTTGGTCCAAGTGACAAGTCAGAACACACAGTGTATCCTTACATGATTAATTGGGTCAATTGACATCAACTTCTACGAGCGCAATCGCCAAAACCCAGACGATCAGAGATTACCACTGGGAACCAAGGGCCATGGTTGCTTGGAGACGCCAGAAGGGCTCTTCATTGTTAAACCTGCAGGCCAAGCACAGAGGGATTTTCTCAATGTCTAACTAGATGTCTGACAGGAAAGTAATTGACGGAAAGGATCCGACAGCGTCTCCAAGCTGAAACTACGTAACGAGACGTTTAAATAATTTCTCCTAAGACAGCTCAAAACGCCAGCCCAATTTCCGACACACTCATATGCACAAAATCTAGCTAGTCCGTTTATACGCGTTCATTTTAGATCTACAAAATTAATGATAACCCGCCCTCCTGGCTGACAGCCGTTGCCTGTGGCTATGGCAATAAAATCTGTTGTCAAAACATCGTTCTTCATCTTGTGAATGAGCAGGTGCTGCTGTTGACCTGCGCCGTGGCTCCCACTTTAAGCCTTGAACTCGGGGCTCGCCCAGTACCGCCTTCTGCTACACAGGACGATGTTGGACAAGAACTCATTTCAAGTTCGCTTCCCGCACAATTCAGGCTTCATTCTTTATTCAGATGGAAAGCCATGGCTAGGGGTTGGGTCATGGCTTTTCAGTGCCCATAAATACTGAATACCTCCACCGTACCATTACAGCCTTTACAACAGAAACATCGATGAGATGTTTTATATCCGTCCTCCCGGGTGGATGACACACGTCGAGCCTCTTTTGTGTTGAAGATTAAATGAGCAGAATTATTTCACTTGGGATTTGTCCTCAGGGATTCAAGGTTGAATTCTCTGGACACCTGTATGTGTATCCCAAGACCCGCTAATATCCTCCACAGAGAGCCTGGTGACCTTAATAACACCTTTTACATGCCAGGAATTCATCCCGCGGAAAGCCAATAAAATAAAAAACAGAAACTGCCCTACAGCCCGCTTCAATAGACTCCAGGGGATTGGTTCAAGAGGAGGGACGTTTTCGATTCTAATCAAAAAAGATGTATCACTGGTTTGTGGGAAGACAGAAAGGTAAAAGGTAAAAAATAAAAAATAAAACGTCCGGCTAGACAGCTCCGGGGACAGTAAATCATGGATCAGGCTCCCTGGATGGTTGTCTCCAGTGCTTTCATGCTGTGTTGTGTTTCCTGGAGTGAGTTGGGTTTTAAAGCCACATAATTATCTTTTCAACTCTTTCACACGGCCCAAATTTGTAGTATTAGTTTTGATGAAAGTTGTTACTGTCATATTTAGCAGACTTTTTAAGTTGGATTTGCAATAGCTGCCGTGGCAAACCTCAAAGGGTCTCCTGGGAACATGGTTGCTAATATTTACATATACAAAAACTTTCCGAGTAAACAGTCAATTTATCAAATTATTTTTTTAAATGCGTAACTAACTGATATTAAGCTCAACTGGCATCCATTTGAGCTGACGAAACAGAGTGAAAGCAAACAAAAAAAAGGACGCCACAATGATCAAATGTAGTCGCTATTGCACCAACGACGGCTTGCTCCAAATGTAGCGAGCCCTGTAGCGGCAGGAATAACACGCCTGGCCCTCATGCCTGATATGTCCTTCTTTATGCACGGCCAGGGCAACTAAGTATGGCCGTCACGTAAGCCCAGAGATGTCTGCTGGAGTCATCCACATTTATGGCCCCATCTGTTCTACCACACTTATTAAGGAAAGAATCAAAATGGGGGGAGAGAGAGCGAGAGAGGGAGAGAGAGAGAGAGAGAGGGAGGGAGAGAGAGAGAGAGCTGAAAACCTCAGGAGGTATGGCCGCCGACTTTGTATTCATTTAGCGTACCAAGAGCCCTTTGCTATGTTTCCACGGTGCCCTTTGTGGCGCATGCCCCTCCGTTCCCGAGGAGGGCTTAATAAGCGTCTCCGGGCTTCCTTCTTAGCAAGGCCCACAATGAATCGCAGGCGTGGCAACAGGTGCGTTAATAAAGGTGACGGGACTATCTGGGGGAACAGGAAGTACCACCCCCGCCGCCGCCGATACGGCTATTGTAGTTACCCGACGTTTCGAGGGTCCACGTTTTTTTGTATGCACATGAAAAAAATATAGAATTATAATGTTATTCTGAAAATATAATTAAAAAAGAAAAATATACATATATCGATATTGTGTTTGAACGTCACTTCAGATTTCCGCCTGATCAAATCTGTAATTTCCTCATCCCCCCCCCCCACTAATTGAACATCTGCGCGTGAAGTCCCGGCTCTCTGGAGAGGCGGCCAGCGGCGTGCCGTGGCAGCCGTGAATACTAAAAGCTTAGGGGGCCCACAGCTACAGTCTGCCATCTTGCCTCTGTGACTGTGGCGGGCCTTCACAAGCAACTGTTACTGTTCTCCCGCTCTTTATTTTGCTTCCCATAGCCGAACCTAACCTAACCTCTGGCGGCGGTCCGGGCCGCCCAGCCACATGAACACACAGCCCACCGGTGGCTCTCGTGAGGATTGGAGCGGGGAATCGGTGGGTCTCGAGCCCAAAACCCGCCCCACCAACAACACATTTTGTTTGGAGTTAGGAGCAAGCAAATGCCCCCAACGTTTGTGTTCGTGCATAGGAAGTACAAATGAATGAGAGAGGGAGGGAGGGAGGGAGGGAGAGAGGGAGGGAGACAGACAGACAGAGAGAGAAAACACAGAGACATGCTTTGATGGAAATTACTTTCAAATGGAAATCATGTCTGTTATACAACGGCAAATATGCACGTGAATTCATTATTCCAATGTTGCCTAATTATAATCCACGTCGGGCTACGCATTACTAGCCACCGGAGAATAGACGTATTGGCCTCGGCGTGTCAATCAATATTAGGTGGATTAATTGATTTTGATCTTGTATTTTGAGACCATGATAATGTTTAATACATCAGTGTACCCCCCCAGGCACTGGGGCTGTGCATCCCCTGCATGCCAATTCCTCCATTAGGAATACCGGGAATGGTGAAGTCGTAAAGAGCCTGGCTGTGCTAGCTGTGGTTATTTCTACCGTGCCGATTTTTTTCTTTTTTTTTTAATATCTGCTATTCAATTTGTATTTCTATAATTTGTCTGTCTCGGCTGGTGGCGAGGCTGCGGGAAGAGGCCCCGGTTAGGATGTTGTGTTGGATGAAAGTGTAGCCACTAAGTCACTAAAGAGTGAATTTATGTATGTGTTTTTCAAATCAAATCGAATGAATAAATTTATTTTTCGGGCATTTTACGTACTTTTCATTCGCGTCTTTAAATACGTTTACTGCGGAGCACATTTTGACAGCCTTAACCAACACCCAACCCCCCCCCCCCCACCCCCCCACCACACACACACACAAAAAAAACCCAGGAAAAAGACCATCTCTTCCTACCGGGGCGAGGGAGATGCTGGAGATGCTGGCTTGGATTAGGTCAGAATCCCTCTCCGCCCGGGCCTGCATCTCATGTACTCCTCGCCGGGATTATTTTTATCTTGGAGACCACAGCCGCTATCATTTTTCAAAGTGAGAATCCGCCAGCGCAGCATGTGTAATCTATCTTGGTTCCTCTGACAGGCTCCTCGGGAACATGTGTGTGTGCTCCCTACTCGGAGAGGGGTTCCTCGGCGCGCACGCACGCACGCGTACACACACACACGCAAGTACACACGCACACGTATGCCTGCACGCACACACACACACACGCGCGCGCACACACACTGTATAGACTGACTATCTCATGTAAGGAAAGGACATAAACCGGCAGCACATTTTATTTGTGATTAGAGGAATTGTATACACACAATCTCCTTTGTGTCGCCCTAGGTGCATAAGTCCTCCCCCCCCCCCCCCCTCCAGCCTCTTTCCACTCTCCCCTCCTTCTCTTCCTCTTTGGCACAACGCAATTACCAAGATGGCTGCAGCGAATTCGAACTGTCAGGAACCAAAGTGTTGTTTATCGGTCCGCTTCATTACTTCATAGAAAAAGGAGGAGGACGCCAAACACTTCCATGCGGCACCGCCAACCATTTGGGGATGTTGACCCAGTGAGACACCTTTTCATGTACGACACTATAATCCTGTGGGTGCTGTGTTGTTTTGGTAAGGCGCCATCCTCAGATGTTTTATTTAATGGGCTTTTTTTTGTGTGCCTTTGGGCGGCGGGGGGGGGGGGTGGGGGTGAAGCGGTAAAAAAGCGGAGTCTGTTTCAGTTAGCCGCCCAGACCACCAACGCGCGTTCTTGCGCGTGTTTTCCTACTTTCCTAAACGGCGTGAAGAACGTGAATATGTCTTCTTCTATGTCGTGTCTATGATTACATGCGGGGTAAAAAATAAAATAAAAAACACGCCAACCCCCCGAATGCAGAGCTCTGCGACGACTAATAAGCAAAACGGGCCACAAAGCTATTCCAGGAGTATTCGGGCTCACATTATAGTAATAACCCAATGAATGCACTTGTGTGTCAATCACCCTGAAGGCAAAACAAATAAATAAAAAAAGTTTATGAGAACTGTGATGGCTATTGCATGTTTTTTTTTTTCTTTACACATCATTTAGGATTACAGAAACAAATGCGGCGCTAACAGTACAACGCAATCCCTTTTGCCGAGAAGTAGCTATTAAATCTGTGCGCCGCGCCGCCACCCCCCGTCCCCCCCACACAGCCGCCTCTCTGTCCCCTGGCTGTGCCTCTTATACAGCACAGGCTTTAATGCTGCTCCAATGCCCCTGGAGACAAGTGTCAACATGCACTAAACCAAAAGGAAAAAGTCATTTCAAGTATCGCCCACAACTCGCTACAGCTGTGGACAGTTTAACCGAGGAGGCAGAGGAAAAAAACGTACAAAAAAACAAAAAAACAAGAGCGAAGAATGCCTTTGTTAAGGCATTCTTCGCTCTTGTTTTTTTTTTTTTGGAGCAGGGGGGGGGGCGGGGCAGGGAAAAAGTGCTTATTTACTGTCACTCATACTTTACCGTTGTATTTCCTGCAGTCTCGAAAAGGTGCGGTGGCGGGCCATGAATGCCCTTGTTATGGCGTGACTGGGGTTTAGACTGAAGGCTGCAAATAGTCGCTGTCAGGTGGAGGGGTTTCTCCTTTTGAAGACCTGATGGGTGGTTATTGTCGCTGAGGTATGATGAATCGCCACGGCATCAGAGCCGTGATTGAGCGTGAATTGCAGCTGGTGGGTGGGTGAAAAGGCTTTTAACAATGGCGGGTGGGGGTGTTTAGGCTGCCTTCTCTATTGGTTACCGGATCAGCCGAGGCCTATAGCCACTCACTCCTCTCAATCCTCCCGGGCGAAGGTTTTCTGGGTTCAAACCCCCGACGTCCCCCAAGTCCACCCTGAACCTGCCCCCGACTCTCAGCTGCTCCTTAATGACTAGCCTAAATGTATGGACAAAACAAACAAACAACCAAAAAAAACAAAAAAAGACTGCTGAATGACTTGAACGAATAGCAAATAGTCGTCACCTTCCTAACCGCCGCGAGTCCGTCGGGGGTGTCCTCGCAGGACCGGCCGCCGGCTATACGCGGCCCGCTCAGAGCCGTACACCGCGGACCACTTTGCGATCAGGGTTTTGCACTCGGCGCTAATCGTCCGCTATCAGATGAGCATACGGAATAATCGCCCTTGATCATTTGCCGCGGCTAATGATCCGTGAGACAAGCCGAAAATCATTGGGAGAGGTCTGAGCACGCCGGGAATCAATATCAATTACACCTGTATTGGAGAATTGTCAAAAGCAAATGCCCAGGTGTGCTTATTTTACCCGTCGTCAGCCAATCGGTCTTTTTGTTGTTGTGGTCGGACAACAACAACCCGCCCCCCCCCCTATTTTCAATTTTTTTAAAATGTGTTTACCCCTGCTAACACAGCCTCTAATGGACTGTTAACCTTGGCGGTGGCAGCAGCTTATGAGGAGAATGGTACACACATTAGCTTTATCGCGGCGCCAGGAGAATCACAACGCTGTAGTCCCAGACGTGCGGAGGCCACGCCGGTCTGAGGGGGGTCTGGGGGCGGCGGCGGCAGCGACGGGGAGCGCCACGCGATGTTTGATTGCCGTGAGTTGCGAACGCAGCGGGCGAAACCGCACTCATCGCCGTCGGAAATCGAACTCGACAGAGGAGGAGAAGGAACGCGTAACTTTGAAATGTTTTCACGCGAATAACGCAGATGATTATTACAAGGATATAAACAATGAAAATCGAAACATTTCAATTTCAGCGAAACATTCGCTCGTCGTTTCCAAACGTCTTTCGCCCTAATGCCCCTTTCTGCGGCTCATATGGGCCGGGCTCTGAGGCGCGTGGGAAAGTGCCTGGCGGGGCTTGATTTAATGCCGCGGACAAGGACCGTTCCGGTACCGACACACGCGCACAGCGCACCACAGGGAACCACCTCAGGACAAACGCACAGGCTCCCCCCCCCCCCCCCCCGCGCCGTACGCCAGAGGCCGGCGACCACCAATCGTCCCAGTTCCCGGGATGCGATGACCTGGCTTCCTCCCGCCCTGCGCCAAGCCACCGCACTATTAACGCTACACCCCCTGCAGCGCACTGTTATGTTAGCGACGCTTTTTTCTTTTTTTTTGTGTGTTATTTTCTTCAATCCCAATTATGAAGCAGCACCTGCGGGCAGGTCTGTTAACGGTCAGTAAGTACATACCATAATGCAGGCACCTTGCACCGCGCGCACGGAGAAAAAAAAAAAAAAAAAAGCGCAGGACATTGAAGACATTGAAGGGAAACTGCAGCCGGCGTCCTAGCCGGAGCAGCCTTTGTTGTTTGTCGAGTACCGAGGGTTTTTTTTTTGTTTTTTTGTCGGGGTGGAAGTGCACCGCAAGCCGTGTGCAGTCAGGCAACACTGCGAGCACTTAGCCGAAACAAATTATTTGGTGAAATTTGCCATACGCTTTTGACGGCCTTCCACTCTCTCTCTCGCTCTCTCGCTCTCTCTCTCGCTCTCTCTCTCGCTCTCTCTCTCTCTCGCTCTCTCTCTCTCTCGCTCTCTCTCTCGCTCTCTCTTTCTGTTATTCTCTGAAGCCTCATGGCTGAGTGACTCCAATGATAATGATAATCTTAACCCCGTTTTTTTTTTTTTTTGCAGACCTGTTTCATTCACTGCGGTAATTAAGCGGAGATCTGCATCGTGCATGCGTGTCCCGCTGCAGTCAGCCTGCAAGTTTTCAGGGGTGGCGGGGGTGTGTGTGTGTGTGTGTGTGGGGGGGGTTAGCAGTACAGTAGGGCTCTGAGAACGCTGTATATGTGTTTACAGATCGGCCCCTGCGAATTACCACGTGGTGACGGTGATTATTTCATCGTCTCGTACGCCTCAGTTCTTTAATGGCGGCAGCAAGGTTATATACGGAGCAAACCAGGGGCGGCGGTTGATGCTGCTGTCGCCCGTCCAATCGATCCGCATGAATCCACGCTCGCTCGCGCTCACGTTCGCCGCTGCGCCCGCTCAAATGTAAAGCGTCGCGGTTGTCCATTTCTTTCTGTGACTCATTAAGAGCGACCATGACAGCTTGTTCCCCCCCCGCCCTCTCTCAAATCTACACTTCATCAAGCAGATCAAAGACAAACCGTGTCGCCAGACAAAGATCAGAAGGGGTTTTCGAGCCGCGTGCGATGGCGAGGATGCTAACAGAGGAGGCGGCCTCAAACAACAAGCCGCCGTCACTCCAGAACCAGGAGCCTCCTCCCCCCCCCGCATCCCCCGATGCTTTTTGCCTCTTTCATCTCGTCACACAAAAACCCAGCGACCATCAGCACTATAGAGCCTCACTCCCCCTGCCTGAGTGGCCTGATCTCGGTCCCTTCCCAAATAAATAAAAACCCAGCTGTGTCCTTTTGAATTTCAACAGATGCGTCTGGGCATTCCCGCCGTGTTCGAAATAATGTTCTCCCCCTCTTTGGAGGGCGGCGCGTCGCCACTCGACTCGCCGCCAACATAAGGGGAGAAAAAAAAAACAACGGCGGCACTTGGTGCTCATCTCGGCCGTGAATTATTGATACCTGGTTTGCCTCTCTCCACCTCTCGCCGCCTCTCTATCCCTCTCTCCTCCTCTCTATCCCTCTCTCCTCCTCTCTATCCCTCTCTCCTCCTCTCTATCCCTCTCTCTCCACCTCTCGCCTCCTCTCTATCCCTCTCTCTCCACCTCTCTCCACCTCTCTCCTCCTCTCTATCCCTCTCTCTCCACCTCTCTCCTCCTCTCTATCCCTCCCTCCCCCCTCTCTCCACCTCTCTCCTCCTCTCTCCTCCGCTCTTTCCCTCTCTCCTCCTCTCCCCCCCTCTCTATTCCTCTCTCCTCCTGTCTCCTCTCTATCCCTCTCTCCTCCCCATTTGCTTTCTCTCTATCTCTCTCCTCCTCTCTTCTCCTCTCTCCTCCCTTCTCCCCTCTCTCTCTCTCCTCCTCTCTATCTCTATCTACCCCTCTCTCCCTCCCTCTCTTTCCTCTCAGGAAAGTGCACACTGTCTCCTGAGATAATGGGAAAACCGGGCAGACATTTTGTCTGGGCCATGGCGGGGAGGGAAGAGGAGATAAGGTGGTGGTGGGTGGTGGGTGGCTCAGAGGTGGGGGTCGGGTCCACCATCCATCTGTTGGAACCGCTGAGCTTCCCGTTGGCCATTCCTGGTCTCCCTCCTTTGGTTGTGATGTCCAGCAAACAAAGGCTGCTAATATGCAGCCAATTGCACTCTAGTTAACCTTATATTTGTGTAATATTTCCTTTCTCTCACTGAGGGTGGAAGACAATGTCGCCATGCTGTCCACACACATGCATGTGCGCAGTGTGCAGTGCGCACACACACACATGGATACAAAGGGCAAAATTTGCACTAAATGACCAAGAATGGCTGGGCTCCACTGGGAAGAGAGAGGGGGGGGGTCCGTAGAGGCTTTGACTCCCGCAAGAGGCATTGTGTGTCTGCACAGACCCCCTCTGCAGAGCCGCTTCTCCTCCCCCTGCAAGATGCATGCATGGCGGGCGGAGAGTGAGTCACCTGATCACAGGTCTTTCATACCAAAGGATGAGCAGGGGAGGGGGAGTAAGGG
>JAOPJI010000025.1:15266562-15276733 GCA_027122695.1 Merluccius productus
ACACACACACACACACACACACACACACACACACACACACACCCACACACACACACACACACACACACACACACACAAACACACACACACACACACACACACACACACTACCAGATTTCTGAAATGAAAAACAAGACAAGACATTTGTAGTTTGGTGGTCCATAAATCAAAAAATATCTGTTATTATTCCTGAAATAATAAAAGGGGATATATTTACATTTTGCCTATTCTTATAATGGTAAATGAGGAACTGTAGTAAAATATTGGGCAGTACATGCACAATGGTTCTCTACGATGTGTTTTAAGCTTTGGTAAAGCAGCCAAAACAATCCACAGTAGGCTACTCTAATAGGGAACCGTTCTATATTTTATCAATAGCCCATTCTTCATGCCTGCTCATGGTGTTACGTCGATAGATAGACCCCCAGGTAGCGAGGTCGTGTCACAGCCTAGGAGATAGACACGAGACTAATTAGCAACTGTCTCAAAATGAATATTCATGAGCAAGCGAGAACATTTGCCATTTCAAAATCTATAAATATGTTTAAAAAATCCTATTTTTAAGAAATGGGGACATTTCCAGAGACAGCGCCAGTCGGGGACAGGCCACCAGAAAACAGGGGATGTCTGGTCAACCACACACACACACATACAGATAGCACCTTCATTGAGTTTTTTTTAAATTATCTATTTTATAGCTACCTTTGTTTTATGTTCATAATATGCTGGAAGACTGTGAAAAGGCACTGTATTAAATGTTATTTAGCATGGTCAAAAGTAGGCCTAAGCCTTTAAATGCTGCCTTGTCTGTCAGCATGAAAAGTGATAGCATTGCCCCAACTCTAAAGTACAAATAAAGAAGTGTGTGTGTGTGTGTGTGGGGGGGGGGGGGTGATAAAGCAGAAGTGTGAAGAGACATTGTCTGTACATATAATATGGGAATGTCCACCGATATGTGCGGTGGCAGAATTCACTTCCTGGTGGAGAGTAAATTAGTCACCATGTGTCTTCTGCCTCTGTGAATATCCACACTGCCTGCCCGGAGGCTAGAGTCACAGATAAGGGACGACCGCGTCAAGATCTGGTTCTGCGTCTGGTTCAGGTAATCACTGGCTTTACTGCTCCATAATTAAACCACATTCGTTGCATTGTTGTGTGTTCCTTTGTAGTGTTAGGCGTTTGATTGTTATTATAGTATTACAATGACTTGTATTTTTCTTTTAAGGTGTGCAAGAATAATGTTCCTTAGCATCTACCCATCATATCCAGATGAGGAGATATAAAAAGGTCCACTTGAGTTAGTTCTTCTGGGTTGGAAAAGCCACAGTGTGTTTGTTTACTTGCTTGTTTGTTGAAGATGAAGAGTCTTCTGCCTGAAACATGTAATGACATATGATTCTCCATGGGATTTATGTGTTGCTAAAGTAAGTATATTTTCCCAATAGTAGTAAATAAAAGGGCTTTTGTTGAATGGTAAATGTCAAAATACAAAGTAACTTTCATTTGTGACTAAAAGTTGTGTCATAGTTTATACACCTAGTCTGTGATTTCCAAAGTTGCCTTACTGCATACTTTGGTTCTTCCTCATTCCAACCTGTTGGCATCAGATATCATCAAAACAAATGATATGCTCAGCGGCTACATATAACATATTGAACACATGTTAGTTTGTGTTAACGTGTGCAAATTAAATTTGGGCCAAAACCAAGATTGTTTAAAATATCTCATGAACACTGGCGGTCATGTGATGGTCTGTGTGGAACCGCAACAAAGTTAGGCAACCTTTAAAATGCCCATTTTCTGCACACTAGTCAAATAGTCAGTCATGAAAATACCCAAACGGCAGCGGGACAAATCCAAAAGCTGACTTTTTCCAGCAGACTTTAATCTCAATGTAATTTAATCAAATGCCAGTTGGTCTGCTGACTTGTCATGGGTCATGTGACCCAATGAGGAGTACTGAGAGGCTGCTCCTTCGAAAGGCCTCGTCTGGATTTCAGCTGCATTGTTTTGGTGAAGACCCCCAAAATTCACCAAAAGAAAGCTAAAACCCCCTCTCTTTTTTTGTACCAACGTTCATGCAAAATGTGCTGCTTTACAGAAGAACATTTCACAACAACAATGACATAAATACTAACAAGAGCATCATAGACAGCAAGGCAACACGGCTTCTCCTATCCTGTTCAACCTGAAATACACAGGAACTACTGTACCGGTGCTCAGAGGCACTTCATCTGTTCCTTACTTTGAGAAAGAGGAAGGAACATGTTAATTTGTTGATAATAGTTTCTACAATATGTGATTGTTCTTTCAATCACAACTTTGATTTTAGCACACCCTTACGTGTCAACCTCCACAACAGGAGCCTTCAAATCCATCCATGTAAAATACAGAGCGCAGCACTGTGTACGCCGTTCTCCCTGTCGCACTGCTGTTGTTGTGTGTCTTGACACTGTATTCTTCTAGGGTCAAGATGTTCCCATGGCGATGGCTGGCTCTGCTAGCTCTCATCCCGCTGTCCCTGAGCGCCAACGCAGGGGTAAAGCTCAAACTGACACAGAAAGGACTTGAATTCGGTAGGTTAGAGTCCCCAGCGTCGCCCGTCCACCTTTACAGAAGCCGAAGTGATATGTAAAACGTACGCCTCGTAACATCGGCAGACCTCGTCTTCCTTTCCGTTTCTAGGCAAGGTGCTCGTCGTGGGATCTCTGCAGGAGAAACTGAAGAGCATCAAGGTGCCAGATATTTCGGGGAAACAGAGGGTCGCGCCCATCGGCAAGGTCCAGTACAGTTTGACAGCGTAAGCCGAGGACGCTCGCACCTCTACACTAACTGGATGGATACATACGTTTGTTGACATTTTTTTTTGTTTTTTTCCATTTGAACCACCATTTTTCCGCCCGTTACCATTACAGGATCGCTGTTGGGAGACCGACGCCTATTGTCAATTGTGTTTGTGCAGCCCCCAGTTCCAATCTCAAAGTCTCAAAAGGGCTTCACAGGCGTCTTCACCCACGTTTTACCTTTCCCCCTAACCATACAACACCGTGCCGCTGCAACAGATCCTTTGTCAATGTCAAGAGCTGCTTTTCTTTTCGCCTGTAACCGATCTAGGATTGTTGTGAGACAAAGGCAAAGTCATTTTCCTCTTTTCTTCTGGTGTATTTCAGAATGCATATTGTGAAACTGGGGTTACCCAACTCGGCGATCGCTCTGGAGCCAGGGACGGGCATCATCCTGTCCATTAGTAACGCCTTCCTCAGCCTCCATGGAAACTGGAGAGTGAAGTACTTCAAGTTCATGTAAGTAGGACAACTAGCAGCGGCTAATAGACAGACGGGGGTCGTTTGTCTGTCGTTTCCTATCGGGTAATTTAGTCATTTAGCAGAATGCTTTTATCCAAAACAGTCGATCTTAAGATACACGTCAATGTTAAGGTACGGGTCATTCAGGAAGGGGGTCAGGGCATCTTGCTCAAAGAGGCCTACATGTAGAGTACGGACAATGGGGTTCAAACCCACAACCTTTCGGACGGGAGTATCTCGTCACTATCTGATACGACACTAGACAATCCTGTACCCTCATCTCATGCCAAAAAAAAACAACATGTTCACAACTTCACATACTTTAGGATATTTTAATGTTCCCATATCCTAGGGGGTAACAAGCAGACATTACACTTCATGATCATCTGATCTATTAAAAGATATACCCTGCTGCCCCTCATTTCAACTTCCTTTCAACAACATAACAAATGACCCACTTCTTTTTCCCTGCCCCCTCCCGGTTCTGAACAGGAAGGACAAGGGCTCGTTCGACCTGGGGATCAAAGCCCTGGCCATCACCACCCGTATCTCCATCCGCAGCGACGAGACCGGCCGTCCAGCCGTGGCGGCGGCCAGCTGCACCGCCACACTGGGTGGGGTGAGCATCAAGTTCCACGGAGGTGCCAGGTGAGAACCAACGCAGGTTATGTTTTGATTGGCCCAATGGTTTTTGGACTGCAAGGCCGAAGAGAGCATAGTGGTTTGAGGGGTGTTTGGCTCCCCGGGCCGAAAGGTCCCGGGTTCAATCCCCAATGTCTGCAGCCTAATCTGTAGAGTCCTTGAGAAAGGTGCCCCCGACCCCTAGGTGTGCGTCAATGACCCGTGTTTGAGTTCACTGTAAGTTGCTTTTCTATTGAGATAGCAAGCGGTGAATAGAAATTCACCGTAGCCGGGTGGCACCGGTGTGCGTCATGGACATGGTCGGTTCCAAAGCCATCGAGCCCATGGCCGTGTTTCAGGGATCATTGAGGAGCCAACATTGCCTGTCCTGTATGGACTGGATTTACTATGTCTGCCCTGGAATGCGATGCTTCTGTTAATCATCCGGACCATTTTTTTTACTTTCCAGCTGGCTGTACAATCTTTTCAACGACTTTATTGAGAAGAGCTTACGCAAGTCATTACAGAAACAGGTGAGACCGGCGTTTTCTTGTGGTCTTCGTCTTAACAGGGAAGCGAATTGGAAAGTGTGACCATCCGCACAAGTAGACTGACGAGATCACAAACGACAGTGGTCTTCAAAATAAATAGCCACTAGATAACGCTTTCCAGACCCAATCTAAACTGGATGTTATTATATTAGAAGTCACAAGTTTTGTTGTTCTTGGTAAATTAAAGGTTTTTTTTTAGCTTTGCCTTAGCTTTTGCAAATTTAATAGCCTCAGGTTCCAGAAGATGGTATCTGACACCAAGTCCAGCTAATTATAATAATAATAAATAAATAAATACATTTACACACACACACACACACACACACACACACACACATTCCTGAGACAATAAAATGCAAGATGTATGCTTTTGCGTTGCAGATATGCCCTCTGGTGGCAGAATCGGTATCCAACATGAACCTTTACCTGAAAAGCCTCAAGGGTAAACTATTCATGCAATGTCAACAATGACAACTACGACACATGTGACCGTTGTCGGGTGATGTGAATGTTTCTTTCTTACTGCAGTCGTGGCCCCGGTGGACAAGTATGCAGAGATTGCATATCCCATGGTGTCCTCACCGGAGATTTCAAAGACCTCCATAGGGTTCAGTCTGAAGGTGAGGTCACCCTGGTTCGGCCTCTGTGGCTTTATAAAGAGCTAATTTAATCAAACATAGCAAGCTTGCCAGACTTTCCAGATAGTTTGGATAATAGGCGAGAAATATCCATACGCTACACATTCACACGAGTGGGTAAAACTATAAATTTCCAGAGGCATAACTCAGCAGAATATACACATTGCCTCTCCACTCCACCACCACCACCTCTCTACATGGAGGACAGCAGTATAAAACACGCGTCTTCCCTCCCATCATGTCTCCGCAGGGCGAGTTCTACAACATCGGCCACCACCTGGAGCCCCCCTTCGCCCCGGCGCCCTTCTTCCTCCCCAACCAGGAGCAGGCCATGCTCTACATCGGCATCTCCTCCTTCACCACCAACTCCGCCGCCTTTGTGTACAACCGGGCCGGCGCCCTGAGCCTCAACATCACCGACGACATGGTGAGGCGACGATGAGAGGCTGTTAAGTCTGGGGGGGGATGATTTGGGAAGTTTTTGTTATTCTGGGAATTGTTGGAAAGGGAAGTGGTCGTGGCTTTTTTTTCCCACATAGATGATTACAAGATTAACGTGTGTCTTGGTCTCCACAGATCCCGGCAGGTTCTCCTATTCGACTGACCACCAGAACGTTTGGCGCATTCATCCCTCAGGTGAGAGGAGAACCGCACGACGTTAGGTCTCTCTACTTTTCCACGCCGTTTTTATGCGTCATGTCGGTCAATTTTGACGCCAACATTTGTCGTTTTTCCAGATCGCCAAGCTGTTCCCGGGTCTGAAGATGGAGCTCCAGGTGCAGACGGCGAAGGACCCCCTCGTCACCTTAGAGGCCAACAACGTGACCCTGGGGGTCATCAGCTCCCTCACAGCCTACGCCGTCCAAACCAACTCCACGCGGTCCCCCCTGTTTGTGCTCAACATGGTATGGTTCGCGTGAAAAAAAATGAACACGTGCAGCGGCTGCCGACGGGTCGGGTTGGAGTCCAGTTTGAGTCCAAACGCCCCCCGAAAAAAGGTTATGGATGTGTTAGGTAGTGGGAGATGACATTACCTGGCTACGTAAGGGTTACATTAAAACGCAAAACCTTACTCTGACTATGAATGAGTGTACAAGCAAGTTCAAGTTCAAAGAAATGTATTATCCCCGAGGGGGAAATTATTTCTGCAGCAGAAGCAAAATACAACAGTTTATACCCAACACGCATCCACATTTAAAAAGACTGAAGAAAAAGGCCTGCCACCGACAGGAGTCACATCATCGTTTAACCTTGACAGTCAGTGGTTTAGCAAGTTTAGCAATTGAACGGCCAAAGCGAAAGGCATGAAGGACTTCCTAGTGCGCTTAGTTTTCCCCTTGGGCGGTCCATGATCTTGCTGGCCACTCTCACAAAGCTGCCTAGTCTGTTCCCATTACAGAGACTCACATTTCCAAAACCAGGCCACCATACAGAAGGTAGTCCCTGACTCAATAAAAACCTTTTATTGAAATCTGAATTATTTTTATAGATGAGAACCGAGATGAGATCCAAAACAGGAGAGCAGCATGACGACCTTTGGCATTGTTGAACTATATGCTTCAAGAACGTCCCAACTGTTGTCCCCCCCCCCCCAATAGGAGGCGAGTGTCAGCGCACGAGTCTACGTGACTGGAATGAGAGTGGCGGGAGCCATCAACCTAAACGAGTTAGTAACAATTCAAACAAATCGTGCCTAATTACCAGCCACAGATCCGGTTTCATCACATCTTCTTGTTCACAGGATGGACATGTCTCTGGCGAAAAGCTACGTTGGGGAATTCGAGGTAAGAGGACCAAGCTGTTCAATCGATAAAAGGATGACATTTGGAGGCTTTTTAATCTGAAGCGTCTTTATAGTGTGTGGTGGTCCCAGTGGGAATCGAACTCTTAATCCTGGCAGTGTCAAATGCCATGCGCTACACGGGACCAATGAGAATGAGTCACGCCTCAACCACACTAGGGTTGGACACACGGAGAGAGACGGGTTACAGGTCCGAGATGTGGCCATCTGGAACATGGTCACTAACCAGCTGTAACCCCTGCAGGTCAGATCCCTTCACAACATCTTCCAAATGGTCCTTAAGATGGCGGTGATACCAAGAGTTAACGGTGAGAACTGCAATCACTCGTTTGTGTTTTTTTACATGACATTAATGCATTGGTAGAGCAGAGGGAATGTCATTTATAATATCCATACTGTAGAGACTGGATAGTCTGGGATTTGAATTATCTTTGTCATAGATTTTAAATGTTTACTTTCTCCTGTTTTTCCATCACGTTACGAAAGTATGTTTTCTGATCTTCGACTGCTCTAGTTGAATGTATTTTATGCGTCATCAATAGTTAACGCGCATCAAATCAAGCATATACATCTCAAGGAATACTGATCATGTTCCTATAGTGTTTATACACTTGATACTCACCTTTCCATGTGAATCAGTGTTTCAATAAAGAACCTAAAAAACCACCACTACCGACATGACAACTATTACTGCATTACTGTTAAAGATCATCTTTTTCCTCCACAGATATGCTCCAGAAAGGCTACCCTCTACCCAGCCTGGGGAAGCTCAGCCTGGTGAACACCCAGCTGCGGGTCCTGAAGGTCAGACATACTCCAGCCAAACATCCACACTTTACACACTACCCGTCGTATGATCCCACACATTGGCTTATTCACCCAACGGCCATCTTGGTTCTAAACACTAGCTGGGTGGATTCTCAGTTCCCCCGCACAGCTAGCCTTTAGAACCAGGACGCACCCAAGATGGCCACTAGGTGAATTAGGCTCATTGTGGACACGGGCTACAGCTGTACTCATGATGAGTGCTTTTGTGACATCATGAGCCCTTACCTGCTGCCTCACCATAACTTTTTTGTGTTTCGGTCCAGGGCTACATGCTGATCGTGACAGACCTGAATTATTCAAAATGAAAGTTCCTGAAAGACACAACTAGGACACAACAGATCAATCAAGACAACCATGTCCCAGAACAAGGCAGAAATTAAACTTGAATTCCCATTTTGTTCTGGGACCTATAGGCATACCTTTTTCGGTTTGCGCTCACTTTCTCCTTGATGTGGTTTGAGGGCTCGTTTTAATTTTGACAACTTTGACAACTTTGTAGTTTTGGATGTTTTTAATGTGCACAGTTAATCCACCCATCCAAGAACAAAACATCAGTTTCACTTTAAATATATCAATGTTTCAATATGTACAATACATGACATTCCCATTAAATACATTTGCCTTTTTGAATCATTTTTGTCCTTAATGGCTGCATTATCCGTATGGACAGCAGACCAGGTCTAGAAGCTTCTGGTGTCGAGCTGTTGACCAATCAGATTCTCCCGTTGTACTGGGCAGTCACTCAGAGAGCTGAGGCTCAGAGCCCGCCCCCGTAGACTCTGCGAGTTTGCCGACAGTATCTAGAAGACACAAAACACTAGCGGTTACGAATAAAATCCTTGAAGCAAGTGCAATCTAATTATAACATCAATTTACAGAGACCGTATTGTGGTTTTATGATACAGTACATGTAAAAGCCCAACTAGGGACAAGAGTTGAAAATTAGCAATAGCTATAAACTGTGCAGCACATCAATTTCATGCTCTATTGGAAGTCTGTTAAATTGCATCATGCCTATCAAAAGTTATGTATGCAGTCTAAAATTATATCTGAACATTACTTACAACTTTATCTCATCTGTGAATAGTCAGCCAAGTCAAAACTCTGGATATGTCCAGCAGAAAATGTCAAGCAGGTTTTACGAGAGAGAGAGAGAGAGAGCGAGAGAGCGAGAGCGAGAGAGATACCTTCACTAGTACGTAGTCTCCCGCTTTGACCGCAGCAACACCAGAGTCTAGAGCATCGACCCTGATGTTCGCTCTGGGGAAAATCACCTTCACGTTCCCATCGCTCCTGCCACACAAGTCCTGGGCTGATCTCTTGCTTTCCTGCACAAAAGAGATAAAAATCGGCCAATACCAGATATCAGCATGAACATGGCTGATATTAAGAGTTTTTTAGTGGCATTTCATAAAAAAACAAAATACTGCCCCATGTGGCTGTCTTGACAATGATGGTCATTTGGTCACCAATAGTAGCTTATGATTATCGGTATATCAGCTAAGTAGGTGGGCTGTGGCTGCAGTACTCACCCCCTCCACTAGAACAAGCTGGGTGGTGCCGACCAGGGCGCTGTTGACCCTGGCCGCCTCCTCCCTGAAGGTGGAGATGAGCTCCTCTAGCCGCCGCTGCTTCACGGCGCTGGGCACGTCGTCCCGGAGCGCGTGGGAGGCGTGCGTTTTCTGAAAACGGACACGCATGTCGACATCATGTCTGTCTCCAAGGCGACTTAATGATTTATAAATACATGTCATTAAAGCTGCTGTGGGCTAAATTTGAGTCGCAAAGAGAGCAAGATTAAGAAACAGGTAGCTGAAGGATGGCTGTTGCATTTCTAACAAATGCTCTTAAATCTTACCTACAGCATCTTTAAGCACGTAGGGGTTAGGCATCTTTAAGCAGGTAGGGGTTAGGCCTCTTGCTCAAAGGAAGCCTACCGGTGGACTTCAGACATTTGGGTCTTCGAACCCAGAACATTTTGCCTGAGTCAAACATTACTATTATGAATTTCCCCCTGTATGAATAAAAGTATTCTGAATAGACTATCCTGACTTCAAAGGGGGAAAAAACGAGCGATGTGGTTTTTAATGAAATACCCAAACCATTACACTCTCCTGTCCCCAATATTTAATAGTGAGCGTTTATAGGCTGAGGCTCAGTGATGTAGATATCCGCGAATACTCACCTTTCTCATGCTGTAGGCAAACAGGAAGCCCACATTGTAGCCCACCTCCCTGATGAGAGAAAGAGTCTGTAGGTGGTCTTCCTCCATCTCCCCGCAGAAGCCTGCGATGAAGTCACTGCTGAGGCTCACGCCTGACCAGGAGGAAAGATTGGATTCACATATGTAATAAGAAGCTTTATTTTATCATTGCACATGTACTCCACAACGAAAAGTGATCTCTGCATTTGAGCAATGGGGGGGGG
>JAOPJI010000025.1:15285910-15300040 GCA_027122695.1 Merluccius productus
GGGCGGCCTTATATAATTACGGCGGGAGGTTCGGGAAATCTACCGAACCTCCCGGTGGCCGGCCTACGACCATCGGGGGGGGGGGGGGGGGGGGGTGGGCGGGCCACAGGGTCACCCACCTCTTTACTGCTTTCTGGGCCAGCATGCGGTTGCCTGCGAGGAAGGTGAGAGTGCCGATGATGGCCAGGTACTTGAGGGTCTGGAACATGTTGAGGTGCGTCCAGTACACGTACATCAGGCCCAGCATGGCTGAAAGACAATGACGACAACGGTGAATTGTCAGCGAGTACCTTTAGATAAACAGGGGTCAAAACAAGGTCTGCATTGATGAACAATGCGAGCAATTTTTTTATGATAATTGGCCGGTGCCACACGCACAACTTATTATACAATAATATGCTATCCCTGAATATCCCAGAGATTTCATAAATAATATGGTAAAAATAAACCCTAATATCTCTGCCGTATATACTTGGAGTGAAAAATAATTTCAATAAATACCAAACAAAAGAGCATTTGGGGTTTCTATAGCCACCAAATATCACTGTTGAAATTCATTTGTTCGCCTCCACAATAGCGGGTGAAATTGGCGTTACGCAACAGATTCATCCGTGGAGCACCGAGGTCTCACCTGCGTGTCCGATGTGGAAGAGCACCGCGCTGGGAGACATGCTGAAGTTGGAGATGTTGGCCCCCAGCTTGATCCACTACACACAGACAGAGAGCGAGAGTGGGAGAGAGACAAAGACGGACAGCGAGAGAGGCAGACACAGACAGCGAGACACGGACAGACATAGACAGAGAGAGCGAGATAAAAACAGAATGTATTTTTCAGACGGACACAACGAACAAAGGCGTACAAAAAAAATACCCTTTGTTCTGAGTCCATTACAGTCACAGCCGTTTTATTCACCACAACCGCAAATGGCAGGGGTTAAAAAAATAAATAAAAAAGGACAAACAAAAACAATGTTTTCTTTTGTGAAATAGCAGGAGTCAATTAAGAGGCCATGTGCTGCCGGTCGAGAGCTTTTCTTGGAACGAGAATACAGCATCTAGCAAAACAGCCGAGCCTTGTACCGCCAGAAACTATACTTAAAATAATACTTCCTGATTGGAAATACTGAATGCTTTACTATAAAAAAATACATTTTTTGTAGTAACCGTTAAAAAAACAAACAAAAACAAAAAGGGCAAAACAAACCAAAAATGTTTAAAACAAAAAATCTTTCTCCAGAAAATGTGAAAGGGAAGGGTTTACCAGAATGAGCAGCAGAAGGAAGGGGGAGAGGATGAGGGCCGTGAAGGTGTTGGAGACCACAGTGGGGGGCTTCTTCTCAGGCTCCCTGAACAGGTGCTGCACATGGGAGGAGGGGGGTGGGGCAGGAGGTCAAACATACGCCGTGGCCTACAAGCTTCCTTGTTGTACCAACCAACAAGCAACAATCAGTTCAGAGCAAAGCGTCAACGGGGCGCGTTACCTGGATCTCAGGCTTGGGGACGTAGAGCGTCTTGGGCAGGATGACCGCCGGGGCCTCGTCGTCCATGAACTTCAGAACAACGTCGGCCTGGCCGAGCAAACAAAGGACCGACGTGACTCAGCGTTTCAAGATGTTACAAGTTAGACAGCTACTACAAATGGACCAGAGCTCACTGGAGTAGACAGTCAGACTCAGACAACTTCAATGATCCCAGAAGGGCAATTCATTCGCAGCTTACGCCATCCATACACACGGCAAAACTCTCAGGCAAGGTAGTTGTATATGTCAGAGACAACACATCAACATGCATAGGTCAATACCATGAAACAACGAGCAGCAGTAAATAGAATAGTGTTATAGTTCATAAAAATTATAAAAATGTTATGAAAAAAATGGAAACATCATTTAAAGTGACTGCCGTCAGCGTTTACTAGGCTGATGGTCGAAGGAATGAAGGACTTAGTATAGCGATTTGTTCTCCTAAGGGGCGCCTCATCACACCGGCCTGAGAGCATTACATTTCATCCACTGGACAGAACATGGTCTCTTTGCTGGCCAATTATCTTGGAGCGGACTTTACAATACCATTTAGGCTATTCTTGTCCTTCACAGACAACCCATTAAACCAGCAGACTCAAACGAACCGAGACCCCTTCCCAGAGCACTTACCACGTTCCACAGAATGGGGTTCTCCAGGGTGGCGTCTCCCACCATCAGATGCAGGGAGTAGGTGCCCGACATGGAGTCAAACTCAGACTTGCGCTCCGCCATGTCCAACTCAAACTTGTAGAGGTTCTTGCTGTCGGGCTCGGCCACAAACACAACCTCCTGGCCGGTTTTTTGGTTGTGAAGTCGAACAAAAATCTGGAAAAAACAAAAAAGACCAGCACTTAAAATCAGTGAACTATAAATGGAGGAGTCTTTGACTGCATGTCTGTTCTTCGGTTTTCTCAACAACCGTTCGATTGATTTCACACTTGTCGGTGTATTGCTGAGGACCCTAGGATGTTGTTTGGATGAGCGGTTCTCGAGAAAGCTGCAACAAATCGGCCAGCTCTGAACAGGCACGGAACGGGCATTGCACTGGCGGGTGTATTGCTGAGGACCCAAGGAAGTGCAGTGTCGAGTGTGTGAAGTTGGATGTGCAGTCCTTGAGAGAGCGCTGCAAGCAGCAATGCCGGATCGGCCCGTTCCAAACAGACAAGTTTTGAACGGCCAGTGGTTGAGAAGCATAAACAGTCCCACAGTGAGACCCGAGATATCCAACCTGATGAGGGGTAAGTTCCACGCCGGTGTTCACATCCACAAGCTGGAAGGCCATGGCAAAGTTCTGGTGGCTGTCGGCCATGAAGGAGGCCTTGGATTTAGAGGGGTAATCCACCCTGGATAAAAATAGTAAAAAATAACATACGTTACACCAAATAGGTGAAAACTACTACAAACTACTACTACAAACTACTTTCCAGGCCTAAAATGTTCAAACCATATTTCATATAACAACATACTTTTGTCAGGCAGATTTTACTTTGTCTACGTTATGCTCCATAACTTCATATATTTTACTTATTCTATGACTTGGTTTCTTACCTGGTGGTCTTTGTGCCGATGCTCTGGTCCTTATCAACAATGGACAGGTCCATGTTTGTAATGGCCACCTCTGTGGACACCTTCACTTTGAGCTGTAGGAGAGACGTGAGTCATACAGAAATCATGTCACGACAGTGAAGGAAAAAATTAATTAAATTAAATCCTAATGAAAGTGAATTGGCTAGACCTAAAGTCCGCCCACCCACCCACACACACCCTTTCACCTGTGACTCAACCAGAGTCAAATGCTAATTCGCGTCACTTTGACCAAGTACAGACAACCCGACAGCCAGCCCGCCAACCCCTTGTCGCTCCCTCAAATAGTTTGATTGCATGCATAAATGTCCCAAGTACGTCACCCGTGCACTCTGGCACCATTACTTTGAAACTTTCTACCGGGTCCGTCTCTGTGAGTAGCAGACCCGTGTTAAGTGACACACATCTCAGCTTACCTCAACCTGATTGGCCACCAGTCGGCTGTCTCCGGTCACAGCCACGGTGAACTGGTAGTACCCACTGGCCGGCTGGCTGGACATGAAGTTCAGCTCAAACACACCACTAGGGGAAACAAAGCGAAGGGGAAAATGAACCACTTAAATCAACAAAAGCTGCTCTACAGACCAAGCCTCTGAAAATTGATGCACTTCTTATTATGCGTGTCAACATTACTTTGTTTTAGAAATAAGTGAGAAACAATGAAGTGGCAGTCTTGTGTGGCACAACTCAAGCATGACCCTACAAGACCTTTAAAGCGAGAAAGGGGAAATAACTGGTACTGTCCCCTGGGAAAATGAGGCTCCTGTACAAGTCACTTTCTTCCAGAGAAAGGTAGCCCCTTATACAACTCAAACTCTCTCACACAGGGATAACCAGTCTCGTATCTAACTTACTCTCTGTGGGTGAACGGTGTCTGGCTGAGGATGACGCTCTTGGTAGCCAGGGCGTTGGCGGACTCCACCAGCACACTGGCGGACGCCAGGGGCTGGGACAGGACGTCGGTAACCAGGAGCTGTTCGTGAAAAACACATAAGAGCACAAGGTCAACGTTGGGGCATGTTCTGTAGAGAGCACAAATCACAGTGCTGTGAACAACACTATAACGGTCTTTAACACTTTATTCAGTCTTGAATTTAGAATACAGTTGTGCAATTTTGATTTATTACATAATTTCTGTCGCTACTCAATTTTGATTGTATGCTTTGGTTGTTCTCAGCCTCATTTGTAAGTCACTTAGGAGAAAAGCAACCTGCAAACTGAATGGATTACTAAATGTAAGACAGTGGAGGGGGGGCAGGGTGTACCTGGAGGGTGGGCTGGCTGTGGGACACCGTGGCTGGGCCCTGGGCTCTGACCACCACCGGCACGTGGAAGCGGTTGCTGGAGAGGGCAACAGCGGCCCCAGCTACGCTGAAGGCCTCTGACAGAGAGTCCCAGGACTTCTTACTGAAGATGGAGTTTACCAGCTGGATGACCTGGTCCTGTGTGTGGGGGGGGAGGATGTATGCGCAGTCTGGTAAGTGATAACTTTGATAACCTTACCATCTCAATTCACATGCCGCCGCCATGGTCGCTTGATCATACCTCTTTCAAGGGGGGCTCCACATCCACGTGGTCAGACAAAGCATAGGCTGCCACCACGAAGTCAGCGGTTGCCTCAAGCCCCTCCTCGAACTGCAGGTAAAGACCTCCAAGATCGTCCAAACGAGCAGTCAGATCCTAAGACAGATATTCGCGTTATTGCGGGTTTTTCTATATTGAAATCGACACAACAGCGCCACCTGGTGGAGAAATGTTAGTAGTACTCACTTCTATTTCCTCCACAAATCCACTGAGCTCAGCCTGTTGGGAGAGGCGGGCAGCGGTCTGCAGAGCTAAGGTCACACTGTGAATAGAACAATTGTACTTACTCTACATATTAAGATGAAATACAATAGTTATAATACCTTTAAATAATATTCATGTACGACTTGCAATAGTCGAATAGAACTACGCGGTGACAAACTAAAGTTTTAGTATTTTCATTTATGAAATATTCAAAACTGTAATTTGTCACCATATCAGCAAATAATCCATCAACATCTCCTTACAACCCTAGGAACAGATAAGATAAAATTAAAGTCCCAATTAAGAGCGAGCCAACCAAGCAGGAGCTTACGCCACAACGTTCTCCTCCTTGTTGATGCGAGCCCGGAGGGCGGCGACCACTTCCTGCGACGCCAGGGGAAGGCCGAGGGCGGTGAGCGCCCCCACAGCATGGTGGATCTGGGCCACGGTGGAGTCCTCGCTCACGGCCGCCAGGAGAATGTCTCTGGTTTCATTGGACAATGGGATCTAAAAAAGGGTAGAAGTAGTAGTAGTGGGATTGAGTTTTAGTACCACATTTTTTTCTCCAGAGCCAAGAAAACATGTTTGTGTGGTGCAGACCCCCAAAAATGTCACATCATGATTTTAATAGTTTTTTCCACTGAAAATGAAAATTGTGGTGGATTCCCACTAATAGTGAATGATATCATGCATTATTGGCATGAGGCAGTCAGAGTCAACGTTATTGTCATTGCACAAGTACAACGAAATGTGATCTCTGAATGAGATTCAGTTCTCTGAACCCATCACTAGTGGGCAGCCACTGGGCAGCCACAGTGCAGCACCTGGGACTCCAGGTCTACTGCCAAGCAAACGTAGCAATATGAGGCAAGCCTCCTTATTAATAAGTTCAGGTGGCTTTTAAAAAGTTCTTGCGTCTTCAGATCGGCCAGCAGGCTCCTCAAATTGCACGGACCAGTCACCAGAGTGGACATGTACACCCAAATATGCATGGGAAACAGGGAAAACAGCCACAGAGGCCATGGAGGCCTGGAGGACCTAACGGTTAAGCAATACCTCACATCCTGGTAGGTCTTGACTGGCCACCGCAGCATAGAAGAGAGAGTCCACACTTGTTGGGTCCAGCTGGGACTTCAGGAACTGGCATGCCTCCTGCAAACACGGAGAAAAGAAAAGCCAAATGCATCATCATTGGTAGTGTAAACGTTATCTGCTGTAGGGTTCAATAATACTCCAGCTTCCGGGATGATGATGATGATGATAATGAGGATGATGATGGTGATGCTGATAATAACCGCCCCCCCCCCCCTCCGCTTACAGCTTGGTCTTCAACACTGGCCCCCAGCTTGGCCAGGCCCACCACGGAGTAGTATGCCGACTCGAGGTCCGTGAAGTGCTGGCCCAGGAAGGTCTGGAGCCTCGCCACGTCGGACCGGGACAGGTAGTGGGACGGGGTCAGCGCCTGGACCCCCACCGCCAGGCTGAGGAGCAGCACCCGTAGCAAGCCTGTGGGACGGAGGGTGGACGTGTGTGAATTAGTTAAGTGTGAAGTATCCGCAGCCATTTGTTAACATGCTATTTTCATTCATTTTCTCTTAGCTCCTTAGCATTAGCAGTGTCATTAGCAGCGTTTAGCTTACACATCAGGCTAAAACGTGCGGATTCCCGAAATCCCACGTGCATTAGGTAGTTATCACCGTGCGGTAGGTGGTTATCGAAAACAACAACGTGCAGTTGGTAGTTATAAATAATGATAATAGTAATGATAAGAGCGGGGTTGTCTTACTAGTGTGGGCCATGTCTTGCAGTCTAATGCAGCGTCACCAGAAACCGACGAGCGCTTCCGGGACTTCGAACATCCGGACACTTTCAAAATAAAGGTTCACACGCGAAATGAACGCGGAAATGATGGCGCCATAGGAGACGACGACAACAACAACAACAACAACAACAAAACACCCCCGGAATGACCTCCAGTGTAGGTGTGCTGTAGATTTATTTCGTTTGTTGCTGTTGTTGTTGGACATGCAATTATCTTGGTTGTCTTGCGCTTTGTCAGTTTGCACTTTTACTTTGAAAACTGGCGCCTGAAGTGAATTCTCTGTCGTACCGTCTCATTTTTCTATTTTGTTTAAAATGTTCCCTGCGGTATAAATGATTTAGGATGAATTCACACTTGAAGAGAGTTTATATATATTTTTAAAATAAATTCATAATACATAAATCGTTGTTCGGTCGGCTTCATTGCATCTTCTTGCCGTAATGCTGCAGACGTTGCATTGATGTGGAGGCGCAGCATTGGCCAGCTGTGATGACATCACTGACATAACATCACTGGCTTAACATAACTGACACAATATAACTGACTTGACATAAACTAAGAAAACATAACTGACACGACTTGCTCATCATTTGTTTTTTTTACCTGCGACCATTGTTTAAAAAAAATACACGTATGAGACAAAAGTAAATATATGTTGTTTATTTTTTCAGGTTTTGTTTCTATACATACATCTTCTAAATGGGACACTTGATTGCATCTTATTCTACAAGGTTGTTGTTTTTTTATAACATTGGGTAATGTACATATCCTGAGTGTACATTCAAATACTATTAAAACACTATGCTTCGTACTGGTCAGGTGACTAATAACAAATCAACAATCAATGTTCATTATTGCCTTTCCCCCCAAACAGATTTCAAGTGCAAAAAGATCTCAGTGGAATGGGATTTGCATATCAGTTTACAAAACCACCCACAAAAAGGGTATTTTGAACCAGATTGACATATTTTAAAAGCACCAGTCCTTCCACATACTTGTACAATCCCAGCTCAATGATTGGTTATCATTTAGTTTACTCCATGGGTACACTAGTTTAAAAAATGTCACTATTCAACAACCATTGCTTTGTCCCATTCATCTAAAAATCAGCCTAAAATTAGGACGACGGTGACATTGTTCAGATGATGCAACGTCTCGGCATATGGAAGAGTGAAGAGAGCGTGAAGAGAGAGGGGGATCTCAGGACAGGATGAGAGCTCGGTTGGGGGTTCGGAGGGATCTCAGGTAGCGCCTGGCTTTCTCAGTCATTATGACCTGGTCCTTGGTTTGTCCACATACGACCATCTCCCATTCTTTGGACATCTACAACAGAAAGTATTTTTGTTAACAATAATAACAACAATGCCTTTAAGGCATCATTTTATTTAAGGCTGCAGTATGTCTCACCGGTGTCAGGGGCAGGGAGCAGGGCTTGGCCGTGCACTCGCTGGGCTCCACAAGGAAGCCCTGGTCCAACACGTTCTCGTCCCTCTTGGTGCAAAACGAAGACGACAGGTCCAGGGACAGCGAAGTCTCCTCCTAAGCAGAAAAGGTTTATTTTTTGGTTCCTAGTAACGTTAATAATAATGCATCGAGGAGCCCCCCCCCATACCTGTGTGGAGTGTTTGGGTTCAGGCTTATTAGGTTTGAGCTGGATGGCTATGGTCTTCCGACACTCCATTACATCGAGAGCCAAAGACTTGCGGACTTTCTTCATAGGAGGTCGATGCTGGAAAGACAGACAACACAACACATTAAGACTCCAAGCATGTGACAGCCCAAGTGAAACTTTTAGGATTGATTTTGAAATTATACATTCATCAGATGCTTTAGTTCAAAGATGTGGGACACGAGTGAGGTGGAACACAAAGCATAAAACCATTAGAAAGTGACTGAATAAGAGTTGCTCCAGGACTCAACCAGGAAAAAAATTCAAGCTAGCTGCAGCACATTTTTTTGTTTGTCCTTTTGAATCAATGCCTCAATAAAAAGGCAATATTAAAATAGAATAGTCAAGGAAAGAAAGAAGTACTTGATGCATTTTGGACTGGACTGGACAAACGGGTCCAACTGTTACTAAATAACACGCAAACGTTTCCGACCGCAAAAATAACTTATGAAGTATGAAGCTGGCAATATAAACACCAGCAACAGAGGAATAATTTTGAACAGTACTTGTTCACCAAGTGTAGATGTAAGTAGGTCAGCACATTTCCATGTGTCAATCAGTAAGAGTCTATCAGTACCCACCAGGGATTTGCGGCGAGGCTCGGGAGTACGAAGTTCAATGCCAGCCTCCCGGAGTATGACCTCATTCAGATCTTCCATGTTAGGAGTCTGAGGCTGAGACACAAAGTGGTGGAAATATACTTTTTAAATACCTGCACGTGTTGTGAAGTTAAAAAACAAATCATTATTTTGCACTCCACAAAGTACTTGGACTCACCAAAGGCGGCAATGGACAATATTTCTCCATGGCATTTTTGAACGGCGTCGGAGTTCGTGGAGTAGTACAGAGTTGAGACTTGTGATTTGGCGTAATAAACCTACACAGGAAAATGATAAATCCAAAAGGTATTACTATGTAGTCAAATAGGAGACATTTTTATCCAAAGCGACATTAAGTGAAATTCATTATGGAGCAGGTAAGGGTTAGGCATCTTGCTAAAGGATGCCTACAGGTAGTTTGCAGACAGCTGGGAGTCACCCCAGCCTCTGCACCACCCTGCCCCACACCTTAAGAACACATTGAGACCACATGACTACCACATACACAGAGCTCTCCTTCTGGATGATGGGTGTCTTGTCGCGCTGTAGCGGCGTGGTGACGGTGGCCTTCTGACTGCACACCGGCGTGGATGTCAGGGACGGATTCTCCAGATCGTGGGAGTCCTGCTTGGTCCACATGTTCAGGAACTGAAAGATTATACATGTTTGTCACCGAGTGCATCCAGACACAGTAGTGACAATAACTGTAAACGTAATGTCACTTGCTGAACAAGTTGTGGCAAGTGAAAACGACATTATATGGTTCAGGGCCCGCATTTTATACAGCGCTTTTGCCATCGAGTACTGACACGGGTAGTATTTCCAACGGTGTTTACCTGGGAGGGAGAGAAGGGCAGGATCTTGACGGGCGTGCTCTTGGGCGTCTCAGAGTTGTTGCCGTCGGGTGACAGGGCAATGCGGCGGCGACTCCGGCGGTTGAGTATGGAGGGAGGCGTGATGCCCCCCGGCGAGATGGGGATGAGCTCGCCTTTGTTGCCCTTGCTCAGCTCCTGCAGAGCGCTGCCCTCCAGGCGGAACTGGTGGCGCTCGGGACTCTGGCTCTCCTCGGCCAGGTCAAACGCTGAGAGGTTGCACCAGCCGTCGATGTCCTGGTACAAAAAAAACAGTTTTTAAGTAGCGGTGAGGAATGCGTGCACGCTACGGACGCACGGGGGGCATCACCAGTGGTTAGTCCTAAATAGTAATAGATAGTAAAAACAAGGCTCATTGATTTGAACATGTGCATCAGAGAATCAATGCATCATCAAAAAAGCACTAAGGTTTTATAAGGGAAAAAAGGGGGACCCACCCCATCTACCATGTCCATCACTTCTTTCAACACAGGGCCGGTCGGGGAGAGGAAGCCAGAGCCATCCACCACCCAGCTGGTTTCTGCTGAGGTGTCGGGCTCCGTCTTGGGGCTCAACGCCTCCTTGGAAGATGGAGGAGGAGGGGGAGGCTCCACAGAAGGAGCTGCTACTCTTTGAGCACAATTCCTTTCAGTTGAAATCATTGTTTCCTGCAAAAAGAGAATAGAAGGTTTACAAGGAGAGAAAACAAAAACCAAGGCAACTGGTGATGTTGTGCAAGCCATCTAGTTTGAATGCCAATTGTCTTAATCAATTTGTTTATGGGATGTTGTGCCTTTATGGATGAGACAGTGACGAGAGACAGGAAAGTGGGGTAGAAGAAGAGAAGGATTGACCCGTCACATGGGACCACAGGTAGGAATCGAACCCAGGTCGCTACAAGGGTTATCGCCTACACGGTTGGCACACTAGCATGTTGAGCCACCGTGCCGTTACATGGATGGCAATTCTAATGCAACTTTACTCATCACTATAAGCTTCACTACTATTTCCTCACTCTCTTTCCAAGCAGCTAATCTGACTCTTACTTGGGTGGATGTGTTCTGTTCCGACTCCTTGTCTGGTCCACTTTCAGAGCTGTGGGGCATCTGTGAAACCAGGTAAGAATTCAGCTCTGCTCTTCATGCAAGTCACAATTTCACAAAAGAAAAAGAAAAAACACCAGGCACAAAAGTGCTGCTGATCTTTGAATTTACCTGCAAGTCTTTTTCAGCATGAGCCAATAGTTCCTCAAACTCATTTGGCTTGAAGACCGCCCCGGCAAAGAAGCCCATCTCAAGCTTTCGCTTAATGGTGGAGTTCCAGTGATTCTTTACGGCGTTGTCCGTCCTGTTAGTAAAAGCAGATGTATGAAATACATACAACACAGAGTGCATGTATCTGTAATCCCTGTAGGTCGCTGGCCCCTCATCAACACTTTTCATCCAACAGGCGTAGCTACCTTCCAGGGAGCAGTTTGGCAATCTCTGCCCAGCGGTTTCCCAACACACAGTGGGCCTTGTAGATGACCAGGTCCTCCTCGGCCGTCCAGGACGACTTCTTCACATCGGGGTTGAGGTGGTTGTGCCAGCGCTCCCGGCACTGCTTCCCCAGGCGGCCCTTCAGATGCTTGGCTACCAACGCCCACTGCTTGTTCCCATACAGGTTAACCAGCTCTATGACCTAAAGTAGAAGAGAGAGAGAGAGTAGTATTCCACATTATTCATATGAAGCCATTTGTGATGGCAGTTCATTAGGCTGCCACGCTAAGAGACAAAGCGTTTACCTTCTCGTCCTCCTCTTTGGTCCATGGCCCTTTGACAAGATCTGGGTCTAAAACCTTGAACCATCGGTGCTGACACTGCTGTTCAGAGTGATTCTGAGGAACATAAGTGTACAGCCGCATGTTAGAAGGAGTATGGACTGAGGAAGGGTACAATAAAAAGAAGTGCAATATAGAATACAGCCAATATCTACTCAGCCTATTGATATGCATTTTTTTCAAATGCACAGACGGACTCACCTGTATGAAGCTAGAAATACATTTCCAATCACCAGGTCCAACTTTTTGAACCAGAGTCTTGAGGCTGTCATCCTATTTGAATCAAACACAAGATATTTTAGGACATTTCGGTGACACCAGTGGCAAAACATAAAACACTTATTTGGTGAGACGTGCTGGCAGACTCACCTCCTCCTGCGTCCATTTAACCTTCAGTTTTCCACAATCCTTTGCTTCTGCCACGTCGGAGTCCGTGTCCTGACACATGGCTTCTTCGCCCTCCTCACTGTGAAAGCAAAATACGTGATTAAAACACACAAATGGCCCCAAGTATATAAAATCGACTCCCGCCCCTGTAGCCAGATCCGCTTGATACAGGATAACAGATAGATAGAATAGATCTCAATGTACTTATACTTCTAATAAACAATACACCTGTGTCTACACTTTCCATCTATTGTGTCTCTGCACTCTTCAGGATGAAAGCAATGATTTCCCTGGGAGTGATGGTACAGGGGGTAAGCCTGGACTGGGGTCCCTGTCCCAGGACTAGGACTTGGGTGTCTTGGGTGCCAGGGAAACGGGTCTGTACCCGCTGTAGGATGTGGATGGGGGACGTGGTTCGTGGTCTTACGTGACCCACCTCCACCACCACCACTACCACCACTACCACCTCTCCATGGCTGCAGCCTGCAGCCTTTTGGGGCCTTTAGGCTGCAGGACCTTAGCCCCCCTCCCCCCCACACACACACGGGTTCCCATGGTAACTTCCTCACTTTCGATTAAAAAAACAAAACAAATTGCTTTTAATAATAACCGCTTTTTTGTTTTGTTTTACAACGACCAGGGCTTTTTATAACGATATTACAACAGATCAGATCCCAGTCTCCCTGTGGGACCACAACCCCCCCCCCCAGACTCCCCCCTTAACCGCAGCGAAAAGGGCGGCATAGGACGGCATAGCTCGGCCATTAGCGGGAAGACAAAAAAACACCAACAAATTAACCTCACCCTCAGGACGGATTGCCTCTCAGTGACCGCCCTCAGTGCTGCTTACCTGCGGGACCACCACGACATTGTTTACAACCGGGGCTGACTTGTATCCTCGCTCTTCTTCATGTATTATCGATCGTCCGGGTTTTTGGTTAAAGTATTTTGCACATTAAAGTGTGTTGTTGTGTTGTGTTGTGTGTGATGTGTGTGTGTGTGTGTGTGTGTGTTTTATGTGGTTGGTTGGGGGGGAGAAGAAGAAAAGGCGGACAACTGGACCAGCTGGAAAAGCTCGCAGTCCCCCGCTCAACTCTTCTCTAACCGCGCGCCCTTATTTTGTCCTGGAAACCGGGGGTGACGTAGGTGCGCGACTTGTGGTGCGCACACGGTGAAAAGCGCTGTGTATTAGCGTGTCCCCCAAAACAACTCCCCGCGACACTCCGTTCCGCCTTCCGACACTTGCACTTATAAACCCTTTATAAAATATACACTTTTCTTAAAAGTGGAGTTTGTACTTACACATGTTTTTTTAACGATTGGCAAACATGTTATTCCTATCGCAGGCTTTCAAGTATTTTTTAATTTTTTTTATAAATATAATAGGCCTTAATGATCTACCATTAATTCAACAAAAACAAACAAAAAAACATAGTTAATACGACGTCTGTTGAGGAGAAATGCTCATATGTCTCTGCCGGCTCAGACGCCAGGTGGCTAATTAGAAAGCAGGTGGGAGCAGTGTTGCCAGATTGGGCGGTCAGACGTCAGGCGGGGAAAAAATACATTGGGTGGGTGAATACAATTTGGGCTGCTTTTGTCCACATTTGGCGAGTTCTTATATTGTGAAAACAGCACTCTCTCTCTCTCTCTTTTAAATAAATAAATAGCTTTAATAAATAAATAGCTTTAATAAATAAATAAATAAATAATTGACGCGAGTTGTATGTTATTCAATCGGCATCTTTTTTTTCTTTTCCAATCGGCATCATTTCATTTGGAAACTTAACCGTGACGTCAGTTCAGCAAACGCATTGTAGCCGCCACAGGTGTGGAAAGCAGCGAGTAGAAAAAGAGGGAGAGGGAGGGAGAGAGGAGAAAAAGAGAGGCAGGGAGAGGCACTCTGTGCATATTTTGTTTTGTTTTAAATTGTTTTGCAAGTAGTCCTCATATGGGTCATTTGTGATGTAAATAATTAAATTTATAAGTGCACATTTTTACGTGCAGCTATTCCTACTAATATGAGCCTGGCGCTAGGATGCCAGAGGTTCATCTTGCAATTTGTGTAGCCTATGGTTGATTTACTGCGCT